>JASTWQ010000744.1:0-79923 GCA_035220615.1 Leptothorax acervorum
CCGGGAACCCACATTAAGGTAACATCATTGTTCTTCGCCAGCTTCTCCAGGGTGCATCTACAGTCCCAGACCAGCCGTGAAGTAACGTTCGGAGCACAGAGGGCCTCAAGCGCCGCCTGGCTATCCGAACAGATTCTGATACGCCCTCCCTCTTGTTTCCTCTCCAATAAGGTTTGGGCACATCTCATAATGGCTACCGTCTCCGCTTGGAATACCATAGCAAATTCGCCGAGTGGAACAATTTCTTTAGTACCATCTCGGGGACAATAGAGTCCTGCGCCAGAGCCAGCACCTGATCTGGAGCCATCCGTAAACCAGATGTCCCCATTCCAGGCATTCAGCCCTTTAGGGTCCTTCCACTCCTCGCGCTCGGGGAAGCACACTCTTTATCTCCTCTCAGGCTGGTTGCCGGCATTCTGTCCTGCCCCATTGTGAAAACGGGGCTAGCCAGAATCGTTCCAGGAATTCTTGTGTATCTGGTACCAGCCTTCCATTTCAACTCGCATCTCAGGTGATAGGCCGCGGTAGCAGCCGCAGCCACCACCACCTGGTGCAGTGGCTCAATGCCTAGTAGCACTCCCATCGCTGCCACCGGCGTGGTTCGCATCGCCCTAAGGGCCCTTCTCAGAATCAGAGCCCTGACGTGCTCCAGAGCCACTCTGGCAGTTTTCATCTGCGTCCTAGGCCACCATACTACCGATGCATACAGAAGCCTGGGCCGGAGAATCCAAAAGACCATCCTTGGTTTCAGACCCCATATCTGGCCAAATGTTCGCCTACACGTCCAGAAGTAAGAGCGAATGCTCTTACAGCGATTCTCAAGGTGTTCCTTTCATGTCAGCTTCTTATCTAGGGTAACCCCCAAACATTTCACTGACTCGGCCGGAACAAGTCTTGTTCCTCCTAAAAAGGGCCCTTCCACAGGGCCCACTTTATACTTGCGTGTGAATACCACGAGCTTCGTCTTCAGTGGATTCACCGATAGACCGGTCTCTCGGCACCACTCTTCTACCACCTCTATAGCTGCCTGTGTTAGCTCCAGAATCGTCTCTAAGAAGGGTCCTCGCACAAGGATAGCCAAATCATCGGCATATCCCTGCGTAAAGAAGCCAGACATACAGACACCACAAGAGCGGAGAGAGAACACCTCCTTGTGGACAGCCTCTCTCTACCCATTCACTGACTCTCACCGATCCTGATGAGGTCGTTACTCGCCGTCTAAGCATGCCCCTGATCCACTCAACGATCATCTCCGGGACGCCCCTCCGAGCGGCCTCCTCGCATACTACTGTGTGCGGAGTGTTGTTGAATGCACCTTCTACGTCCAAGAAGATGCCCACCACGAAGCCCTGCCCCTCCAACTGCCTTTCGATGAACGACACGACAGAGTGGAGGGCGATCTCGGTAGAACAACCTGTGCGGTACGCATGCTGGTTCATGTGCAACGGATGCCGTAAAAGAATAACGTCCCGCACATAGACATCAACCGGCCTTTCTAACGTCTTAAGAAGAAAAGACGTTAGGCTGATCGGTCTAAAATCCTTGGCAGAGGTGTAACCTGTCCTATCTGCTTTCGGGATGAACACCACTTTTGCCAGTTTCCATGCGCTGGGCGTGTATCTCAGCGCCAGACAAGCCCTTAATGTCCGCGTAAGGGGCCCAATGATCTGCTTTAGCCCCTCCTGTAGAAGAGCCGGAAAGATCCGATCCGGTCCCGCTGACTTAAAGGGCTTGAAGGCCTTTACAGCCCATCTGACCCTATCAGGTCTGACGATTTCGGCTGCAAGCGCCCAATCACTTCCCCGCGCTCTCCGTGGCGCCGGAGTCTCGTGCCATGCATAGTCCTCCGACTCCTTTCGGAAGCGCGGGAAGCTTGACTCCAGTAGGTGTGTCAGACATCGTTCCCCAGTCACCATTGTCCCGTCAGCGAGACAGATGGTTTCCAGGTTCCAGGGCTGCGTCAGGGTTTCTGGCCAGAACCCTGCATAGTCTAGCGGTTTCGGGCATGCCCTCCACCACTCGCAGAATCTTTCCCAGCTCATTCTTCTTGCCCTTACTACAGAATCCCTGTAGTCCTTCTGAGCCCTTTTATGAAGGTCCCAATCAGACTGGCGGCCCGTGTTCCTGGCTTTATTCCATGAGCGGCGGGCCGCGTTCCTAAGATCCCGCAGCCTTAGACTCCACCAAGAGGTGCCCTTGGTGTTTCTAACTGTCCTCTCAGGGCAGTTCTTTTAAAAGCTGCTTATCAGAGCCCTTCGCAGATGGTCTACGCAGAGCTCTATCTCTTGTGCGGTCCCATGTCTCTTGGGAAAATCCCTGAGACCGACTGATAGGTCCTCTCGGTAAGAAGCCCAATCGGTTCTTTTTGGGTCCCTCACTCCAGTCTCTTCAGATCTGGCTTTAGCCAGCCTAAACGTAATTTGTCTGTGGTCTGACAGAGAAGGCTCATTCGAGACCCTCCAGTCAGCCACCTCCCGAACCATTTGCCTGGAGCAAATGGTGAGATCAAGCACTTCTCTCCTCACTGTCGTGCAGAAGGCAGGCTCGTTTTCCTTGTTGAGAATTTCTAGGTCCGCAGCCGCCAGAAATTCCAACAGTTTCCCACCTCTCTCGTTGGTGTCTGTACTTCCTCAGATCGTGTGATGCGCATTCGCATCACATCCTAAGATCAGGGGAAGCTGATTTCCTTGGCAGTATTCCACCAGGCGAGTCACCGGTTCGGGTGGCAGTGGACTTCCATCCTCGTGGGGGAAGTAGGCCGAGCACACTATCAGTTTCTTCCTGAAACCAATCCCTTCAATGACTTCTATCTCGACCGCTACTGTATCCCTAGATCAGAAATCAGGTATTAGCCGGGCCTCAACGCCCTTGAGCGCCACACACGCTCTGGGTCGCTGCTCTAACGGGGCCTTAAATAACCTCCCGCATCCCGCCAAGCCTCTGACACAACCTCGAACCAGCCAAGGTTCTTGTATCAGTGAGATGGCTGTGTGCATTCTAGCTTGGCGCCTGGCAAGAACAGCCGAGGCTCCTTTGCTGTAGTGCAAGTTGATTTGGGTGATCACCTTTTTTTTTTTTTGACGCGGGGAAATTTTCAACTACTGGGACCTCGAGCCGAAGCCCGGTTTACCCAGTAGCCCCCCTCGGTGACAGGAGGGGGAAGACGCCCCCGCCCTTGGGGGAGGGCGGGGGTAGTGCCGGATTCGTACCGGCTAAAACCCCGCGGGGATCCGTCTCGGCGCGTTTGATATGAGGGAGCCCAGGAAACGCCATGATTCGTCTGGGACTCCCTCCGCGCCACGCCCAGGATTGGGCACCTATCCTGGGGGGGGGGGGATTGGTCCCCCTGGCCTAATTAGGCTACTGCAGCCATTGTGACGGTTCAAGGGGATTCCGGCCCCGACCCGCCACCCTTCACGCTGGGGGTTTTTGACTGCGGACGCGCGGGAGCCCCCGCTCGCGCGCCCGCACCCCCAGCCGTTCCCCCTCCCAAGTGGGGAGGGGAAACCATCCTCCCGTTCCGAGATCCGCCCTCCATCAAAAGGGGGGAGCGGAGACCGACCACAGGGAGGGGGAGCGGATAGATATATCCGCCCCCTCCCTAACGTCATCTGTCCTCCTCGTCAGACGAGTAGGACAGGGCACGCGGACCACAGTGCCGCTTAGGCGGCAGCCGCTGCCCGTCCTCCTCACTACTACTGCCGCCGCCGCCCGCACGACGGCGCGCTGCCGCGTCAATGGCGGCGACGGCCTCCTCGGGCCCACCGCGCTCCCCGCCCTGTTCCGGGCCGTGGCACGGGGGGCATCCACGCGCGCTGGGCGGCGACGCTGATCACGCCGCCGCCGTTGTCGTCGTCGCGGCGGCGGCGGCGGCCGCCCGCCACCACCACCGCCGTCATCCTTGCTATCAGGAGGGGGGTCAACTTCCCCCTTCCTGATCCTCTCGGCCGCCTTCTTCTGCGACATTACCTTGCCGCAGAAGAAGACGAAGGCCTTCCATTTTGCCTCTCCCTGAGGTCCGACCACCGCTTCTATGATGGCCGGCAGGGAGAGGTCTCCTCCTATCTCCGCCCGGAGGACACGGCGCAGCTCCTCCCATGCTGGACAGTGCTTCAGCGTATGCTGCGCCGTGTCTGCCTCCTCCGGGCAGTGGTGGCAGCCTGTGGTGCATTCTTTCCCGATGCGGCACAGGTATTCCCCGAAACAACCATGTCCCGAGAGAACTTGCGCCGCATGGAACGTCAGTCCGCGTCCCCTTCTGAATTCCAGCCACTCCCGCAGGAGCGGCTGGATGGCCTCACGGACCCTCCTCCCCGAAAGATTGGCGTGTGTGAGTAGCTCACTCCACTCCTGGAGGAGGGTCTCTTTGGCCCGGCGCTTCAGTGCGGCCCTCGCCCTAGGCACAACTTTCCTCCCCCCGCTTCGATCTCCCTTATCCTCCTATATGTTCTCAGCTGAGACACTGCGAGGAGATCGATCGGGGAGATGCCGGCGAGGACAGTCGCCCCCACATGGGGGTGAAGACCACCTTGGTCGAGCTCATTTAAGATCCGACCTTAGGGTTGGGCTTCCCCTTACCCATTGCCCCCCCCCTTGGGACATCCCACATAACCTTTTTTTTTCGTGGAGAAATCTTCGACTACTGGGATCCCAAGCCGAAGCCCGGTTTACGCAGTAGCCCCCTCTTTATGGAAGGGGAAAGACGCCCCCGCCTCCGGGGAGAGACGGGGGGTGTGCCGGATTCTTACCGGCTAAAACTCCACGGGTGTCCTAACCAGAATCAATGGGGAGTGCCCGGGAACATTGATTATTGCGTCCGGTACACTCCCCGATGCCGAGCCTTTCGGCTTCCGGCCCCGAGCCGAAGCTCTATGTGGCTCGTGGTGCGAGCCGGCATATCTTGTGCGGCGAGCAGTGTTGCGATTCGGGCTAGGCAGCATGGCGTATGCGTGACATTGCGCATGCGCAGCGGTGGGGATACAGCGACGTGCATATACACATGGCACAGTTCTTGGCGCCCTTCTTCCTGGCGGGATGTATTTGGCGGGACAGGACAAGGTTAGGTAAGTAGGTAAAATTTTTTAAGTTAAGCATGCATTGCAATAGAAGCACAGGAGCTATTAAGAAACGCAAAATTAGAAAATTTGAAACATCATGGCTAGATGAAAGTATTTTTAAAGGATGGTTAGCTCCACATAAAGCATAAGATAAAGCTTTTTGTACTGCATGCAATAAAGCCATCACATGTTGCAAAACACATATAACTCAACATTCGCAATCGGTCCGACATTTAAAACACATAAAGTCTCAAAATTTAAATATTGATTTAGCGGACACCGAGGATAGTAGAGTCACTCTTTCTCATAAAGATAAAGTTAAACGCGCCGAAATAAAATTAGCAGCATTTTTTGCTGTGCATAATATTTCTTTTCCGTGCTCGAATCATTTAATTCCATTACTAAAAGATGTTTGCAAAGAACCTGAAGTTGTAGCAGATCTTTCACTGGCTCGAGATAAGTGCGCACATGTTGTTACCAAAGTAATTGCAAAACGCGAAACTGAGAAAGTTGTAAAAAATATTCAAAATAGTAAATTTTCGATTTTAATAGACGAAAGTACTGATATATCCGATTCAAAAGTTATGTGTGTTCTTGTTCAGTATGTTTCTCTAACATTTTTTATTTAATATTTATAATTTGATATAAGTATGTGAAGTACCTGAGGAAAGCTAATAATGCGTTGCAATATTATGTTTGTTAATTTAAGATTTTTATTTTATGCCAAATAGCTTTCCAAATTTTTTTTTATTATTAATAAAATATTTAAAATTTTATTTTCTTTTAATAATATATGTATATCCTTATTTTAAGTATGTTTGTTATTAATTAATAGCATATGTTTTTGTTGTATGAATATTGGTAAGGTTTTTGGCAGTTTTCCTTACCCTTGCAACGAATGTTGGTATTCTTTGAGATCTCTGCCAAATAAAATATTTTTATTTTATTTATATAAAAATTGTTTTATTTAAAAAATGTATAATCCCTTTCCTTCTTCTTGTTGTCTCTTTATTATAATTAATATTTACCATAATTGTTAAATTATATATATTTAGATACACACAATTTAACTATTTCATCAATATAAATATACATATTAATTCTATTTTTACATGTATATGTATATACTTCATATTTTTAATAAGTTAAAAAAATTTTAGATACTTTCAATAGCCGGGTAACAGTAGTGCCTCTTTTCACTTGTACTAGGCACCTTACTGACACCGTATCGCCGCGCATGCGCAAAATAGCCTAGCCCGAATCCCCTCTCGTTGTTGTGGGAGTGTTGGTCGACGCGCCGGAATCCCCGCCGGAGCGCCGACCTCCCATCCTCCAAGCACTCTCCCCGTCGGAGGGAGATGCCCGGAGGTGCGGCACTTCTCCTGCTGCCCGTTATGCGGGCAGCAGTGTCTCCGTCAACGAGACGGAGGACAGGCGGGCCCTGTTCCCAAGAGGAACAAGGCCCGCGGTGATCCCTAATGGGAGGGAACCGCCGCCACGAGGACTCAAGTCTCCCCGCGGCGAATACTCTCCGTCTCCTCTTTGGCGGACATAACCTGGCCGCAGAAGGTCAGGAATGCCCGCCATTTATCCTCCCCCCCCCGACCATCGCTGCCTCAACAGCCGGGAGGGAGAGGTCGTCTCCGACCACACTAGTTAGGACACGGCGCTGCTCCGCCCACGCCGGACAAAATTCCAGCGTGTGCTGCGCCGTGTCCCTCTCCTCGTCGCAGTGGTGATACCGCGTGGTGGCCTCCTTCCCTATGCGATACAGGTACCCGCCAAAACACCTGTGATTGGTGAGTACCTGCGTCGCGTGATATGTCAACCCGTACTTCCGACTGCCCAGCCACTCCGCCAGGCAGGGTCGGACGGCGTCGACGGTCCTCTTGCCGGCGAGAGCCGGATCGGCGAGATACTCTCGCCATCTGGCAAGTAGGACCGCATTCTCCTGGAGCCTAACGGCTCGACGCACCCTGTCCGTGATTTGGATCCCCCCAGCCCGCAGCTCTTTGGTGCGCCGATGGATCTCAGCGCGCTGTCTGGCTGCGAGCTCCATAGGGGGAAGCCCGGACAGGGTCATCGCCGCCGCATGCGAGACGGTGCGATACGCGCGAGACACCCTTAATGCCACCGGGCGCTGGGCTCTACGCAACTGCGCCTTGATAGCGTTCTTGTTGCGCACGGAGGCTTCCGCCGCTGACGCCCACACCGGGGCGCCATAGAGTGCCACGGCATGCACCGTCGCGGCGTAAAGCCGGCGAGCACGACCGCTCGCCCCTCCCAGGTTCGGCATGAGCCTAGCTAGGCTATTCGCCACGCCTTGAACTCTGGGGGCCAGGCGAGCAAAATGCCCGCCGAAGCTCCAGGTACCGTCCAACCAGAGGCCCAGTAGTTTCATCTGGGCCTCCACGGGGATACGGGTTTCCTCCACCATGATGTGGGTGGCTTACCCCTGGAGCGGTCGTGAAAAAAGGCCGCTTGGGTCTTTTGGGGAGCCACCCTTAGGCCCACCTTCCTCATCGCTGCCACCGCGACGTTGGCCTTTCGTCGGGCCTCATCCCAATCGTCGCCCTCGACCCCCAGGAAGGTGTCGTCAGCGAAACCGTTCACCCAACACCCCGGTGGCAGGGCGACGCGCAGAACGGCGTCATAGCCCAGGTTCCACAAAAGGGGGCCAAGCACTGACCCCTGTGGAACCCCCCGCACGACAGTTTTCACCCTCAGCGCACCCTCTCGCTCAATGTAGACCAATCTCCTGTCCCGGAGATAGCCGTATATTATGGCTATTAGGTAAGGGGGGAGGCGGTGGTTTTCGAGCACCCCCCTTATCACCCTCCAGGGCAAGGTGTTGAAGGCGTTCGCCACGTCGAACGACAGGCCCAGCAACACCCCACCATCCTCCGCCGCGGATGCCAAAAGGGCCCGGATGCGTTCGATCGCATCCACCGTGGATCTGCCCTCTCGGAAGCCGTACTGGTCCGGCGACAAGTCCGGACCAGTCCGGGACAGGTGCCGGACGAGGCGATCGGCAATGATGCGCTCGAAGAGCTTGCCTACCTCGTCCAGCAGACAGATCGGTCTGTACGCCGAGGGTGAGTCGGCAGGTTTCCCAGCCTTTGGGATGAGGACCAACCTGGCCACCTTCCAGGTCTGGGGGAACCGGCCCCCCTGAGACATCTGGTGTAAAGTGCACGCAGATGCTCGGCCAGCTCCCCCGTGGCCAAGGACCACGCCTTGCCTGGGTCTCCGTCAGGTCCCGGAGCCTTCCCTGCTTTAAGCCGCTTAGCAGCTTTCTTGATCTCCTCCATTTGGACCCCGAGATCCTCGTCCCACTCCACCACAGGTGGAGCGGGACCTCCGTCGACCCTCTCCCCCGGGTCGTCCGGGAAGAGGGCGTCGACTACCCCTTCGAGGAACCCGGGATTCATAGTCTCCGTCACTGGGAGCGCCCAGGTTCTGAGTTTGTTCAGAACCATTTGGTATGGGCGCCCCCACGGATCCCTGTCCAGTTCTTGCAGGAGCTCGTCCCAGGCTCGATCCTTGGCCACTCTAATAGCCTTGGAGAGGGCCCGTCTGGCGGAACGGTAACCCTCTCCTGCCTCCTCGAGTCTGCGCGGGCACCGGCTACGTCGGGCCCGCAGCCACGCTCTTCTTGCGTGGACGGAGGAGCGCCTCAGTTCAGTGATCTCCTCTGTCCACTAATACGCCGCACGGCTTGGACGAGGCTTGGATCGGAGCATTCCCGCGTCACAAGCGGCGGCCATTATGTCTCCGATCCACCTAGCTGCCTCGTCCACGTCCTCGAAGGCATCCAGCGGGATGCCCCCGTCCCACATGGAGGTCTGGACCGCGGCTCTAAACATGTCACGGTCCAGTCTCTTGACCGCCCAACGCGGGAAACCGCTATTTGCCTCTCGGCGGCGGACCAGCACCTCCGGGGGGGGGGGGGGTGACCGAGAGACTCATCTCGATGTACTGATGGTCGGACATCGTCTCGACTCCCTCGACCACCCTCCACCCGGCCGCGAAGCGCGCGGCGGGAGGGCTTGCCCACGTGATGTCCACAATTGAACCCTCCCTGTGCCGCACCCAAGTCTGCACGGACCCCACATTTAGCACGCAGAGCCCGAGCCCCGCCGCCCATCTCTCGAGGATCCTTCCCCTGGCGTCCGTGACCGGGGACCCCCACAGCGCCGACTTGCCGTTGAAATCCCCAGCCACCACGACTGGTTCGGGAAGGATCCTCGACACACAGCCCCAAAGGCTGTTGAGGTATCCCTCGTACTGGGCCGCGCTCACGTTGGGGGACACGTATACCCCCACAACCGCGACGCGGCCCCACTTGACGGCTACGAACCCAGCGCCTGCCTCCAATCGAGTGCAGGCGACCGGGTTCTCCGTCATCCGCCACGTAATGGCCACGGAGCCGCACCGATCAACCGCCCAGCACGGGTGGTCCGGCGGCACCCGGCACGGCTCCGCCGCCACTCCCAGGCCACTGCCGCGCTCCGCCATCGTATGCAGAAACACATCTTGGGCGGCGCGGCAGTTGTTCAAAATGGCCTTGAGGAATTTGGGGGGCATCACAGCTCTTCGCTGCCGGAGGCCTCCCCCTCCTTCGCACCCTCCTGCCTATTATCGGGCAGCGTCCCAACGCCCGAGGACTCCGCCCCCGCGTCCTGCTTAGTAGGCGGTTTTGCCGTGGGCGGCAGTGGGGCCGCCCCTATACCCTTCCTCTTTCGCTGGGGTTTGGCCAGCTGCTCGTCGCTGCTGCTGCCCCCCCCCCCCTAGTTTTGCCCTTGTTCGTGGCTGTCCTTTTCAGGGACAGCTTGAGCGACACCGCCTCCACGCTTGTGATGGTCGGGAGTCTTGGGGGTTCCTCTGGGGCCCGATCCACCTCCATCGCCTCGTCCACGCTTTGTTCCCTCCGGAGGGGTTGTGGCCGCGCCGCAATGGCCCCCCTCCAAGGCCTAGCCTTGCGCCTGGCGGAGCCGCAGGCCCTGCCTCCCGCCCTGTGCCCGGCCGGTTTCCCGAGGTCGGCACATACCGGGCACCGAGGCGTCGCCTCGCAGTCCCGGGCCCTATGGCCGTCCTCGCCGCACCTGTAGCAGCGAGAGCCGCGATCGACTTCAGCGGTACAGGTCACTCTGACGTGGCCGCCCTCCAGGCACCTGAAGCACTGGAGGGGGCGTGCCTCCAGGGACTGCACCCTCGCCGTGAACCAGCCGACCTGGAGTTTGTCGCCCCCGCCGCAGACCGCGTTGACCGCCGTCAGGGGGCACCTCACCCAGGCCGTCCTTAGGCCGTTGGGCCCCCTCCTAAGCGGCCCGACCTGCACCTGAGCAGGCGGACATCCACCGGCCCCGGCCACAGCGGCCGCCAGCTCCTCCGCCGAGACCGAGTTCTCGACGTCCAGCACCCGGAGTTCGCCGGTCTTCACGGGCCTGGTCACCTTGATCCCCTCGCGCCCGGCAAACAGCGCCGCCATGCGGCCGGCCAGCGCATCCGCCTTGGCGGATCCCACTCACCCTAAAGGTAACCTGGTCCATCCCAAAGTAAGGTTTAAAATCCAGCGTTCTCAGCTTAAGGACACTGGATTCTGGGAGACCGAGTACCAGGTTCCTACCGTCGCCGGTAGCCCCTACGTTCTCGGCAAATACTCGCCAGCCCGCCGTGCGGAGCCCAGGGTTTTGCCGCTCGAGCCGCACGAGGGTCGCAGCCGAGTCCTCGGGAGGTCCCGGGACCCAAACCACGGCCCTATACTGCTGTTGCAGCACCTCCGGGCCCACTACCTTGAGCCTGGCGCCTTCCCACGGTACGATGACACCGATCCGGTCTTCCAACCATTTCAGCGTCACCGCGTCCGCGCATCTTACGTTCGCCGCGCCCTTCTTCAGATGGGTGCCGTGAAATCTGGGCACAGGACCCTCCCGGATCCCATCGATCTCCTTGGAGACCGCACCCTTCAACAGTGTCAAATACTCTGCAGTCAGCACCACCTCAGGGTAGCCCTCCGCCACAATCACCCTCGTCAGGAGGTCGACGACGCCAGCATAGGTCCCAGATTCTTCAGCCTTTTGCTTCTTCTTCGCCCCTTCTGCCGATGGAGGGGTCTCATTGGAGCCCATCCGGCGCTTGTTACCGGAGTGCCCCTGAGGCCCCCCACTTGGCGTTTTGGGGGAAGCTGCAGAAGGTTCAGAGGTTGGAGGGAGACCAGCCTGGGCTCTCTCCCTCTCCCTCCTAGCCTTTTTTTTCATTGCGCCACTGCGGTTCCTCCTGAGAGAACCCGCAGTGTTCGCAGTCTCTTTAGGTGCAGGGTTAGTGGTTTCCGTGCTCTTTAGAGCCCGTTCCGCACCCATACCATTTTTATCGTTGTCCTTATTCAGTTAAAATTATAGTACTTTATTATATTTCGAGGTCTAGCAGCGCCAAGTTTTTTTTACAAGAAAAATGTATTAATTTTAATAAAACATGTTTATATAATTGTTTATAACTCTCAGACCTTTGTCTGTAATTGTTTGTAATTAAATGTTTTATTTTATTGAAAAATACATATATAAACTTGTAAACTTTGTGTTGTTTAAGTACCTTTTATTCCCTTGTTGAATTAAAAAATTTTTAATTTTATGAAAATGTTATTATATCCACTAAAAAATACAAATATAAACTTTGTGTTTAAATATCTTATATTTCCTTGTTGAATTTAAATAAAAAATTTTAATTTTATAAAATTGTTATTATACATTGTTTTTCTAATTGACAAAATGTAAAGATTTTTCATCAAAGTAGTGCAACAATTATTTTGTAAGACAATATATATATTCTTTCTTTATAATTGGCGCAATTTACAGATATCATTTCTTTTTTTTTATAGATAATTACTTGGATTGAATAAAAGGTAACACAATTTTGTGATGTGTCACTTGGGTTGTATTTTTTTTAAATAAAGATATTACTTGGATTTTTTCGAGGTACAAATATTTCGATTTTTTCGAGGTAAAGATATTACTTGGATTTTTTCGAGGTACAAATATATTACTTCGATTTTTTCGAGGTACACCACGCGTGCTTGGCGTCTTCTTTTTACCTTTTTGTAAAAGGTAGAATAATAAATGCGGATACTGCGGCTCGATCTTAACGCATAATATGAATGTATTACTACATCCATTTTTTTCTGGATATGACGAAGCCACAGATGCAATCGTTGTTGATAAAAATAAGGTTGTGACTATAGGTAAGTTTATCGTCATTTATTAATATGATTAGCTAGGTAAAGGGGCACAGAGCCGTAGAAAAAGGTGTTATAATGTCTTAAATTTTAATTAGGTCAAAGTATGACAATTTTATATAAACGTTTCATAAAAAGTACATAAAAAGATAAATATCAGAGAGTCGCAAAACACATAATATAATATTATGCGTTTTGCGAATCTCTGATATTAATTTTTTTATGTACTGAGGAATTGAGGATGGCCCGATGTAGGGCCAAAACGTTTAAAATCGTCATACTTTGACCTAATTAAAATTTAAGATATTAACACCTTGTTACGGCTCTGTGCCCCTTTACCTATAATTATTGATTTTTAAGTATTATTGCTACAAGTAATTACTACTGTAATTATGGAGCAAATTTAGGAAACTCTGCTGCTTTGTCCCTACTTTAGTACACTTTTGGGCCAGTTTTAGCTTAACTCACTCTTTTTCTCTTTCTTATAACTATCCCTTTCAGAAAAAGATCAAAAGTGAGTTTAGCTAAACTAAATTCAGTTTAAACAACTATTGGAAAGCTGGCCCTTATTTCATTAAAGAAGCTTCTCTCTCTGTTTATCGGATCTCTCTCTTTCTTCCGCGTTATGGTCGGATCTATTTGCAGTTATTAAGTGAATAAGTTTATATATATTATGACAACGCGCGTATATTTTTCAGGAATTAAATCTAGTATAGATGATATCGATCTCCCGTGTCGGAACGGGATGCGGATGAAATGACGGACCAACGGACGAACGACGAACGAACGACAATTGACGAACTCCTAATAGCATGTGTTGCCCAGAAACCCGCTTTGTATGATCACCGGTTACCGGTTGCCAAGCGGACATTATTTAAAAAAATGCTCTGTTGCAAGAGGTCTGCAATATGATAGGAGGTTTATATAATTGTATCATTATATTCTTTACAATTAACATTTATACAAAAACCAATTATTTGATGTGTGTTTTAATACAATGCGAAAATCAATATTCTAAATCTTTAACTGCAGTATACTGATTTTATTGTATTTTTACGTATTATATGTATGTGCCAAAAAATATAATCTTTTCTCTATAATAGCGTTATCTTCAATATCACAAAGGAATCATGGACGTTGCCGCGGTTAAAAAAAGATAGAAGTACTTAAAAGACTGTTATGCGAAAGACAAGAAAGAAACCAAAGAATATATCCCAAGTGGGTCGGCAGCTTCTGCAACACGAAAAAGTACTTTCCGCTTTTATGAGGTCATAAGTGTCTTGAGCGATTGTATGGAAACAAGACAGTATGTATCACTCTCTTAATAAATAAGAATTGAAAATGTATTAATGTACTTTTTTAAAAATAAGTTTTTATAACAATCTTTTTAACAATTTTCTAGCATTGAAAGGATATATCTATAGTTATATATTATTCAGATATGTTATGAACTAATTTTTCAACTTTTATTTTATTTCTTTATTTTATTAAAACAGTAAGTACTCTGCCCAGAAATTCGTCGATACCTGCATCATCGTCATCGAGGTCACCGATATCACCGCCGTTATCACCAATACCATCCACAACAGACCTCAATGTATCGAGGAATCGATACACTGCACCGATGGCGCCTGCGAATGCAGGGGAGTGTTCTACGTCAAGCTTGAATGACAGCTTTAATTTACCTTCATCGAAAAGTATGTAATTACTATTGTATGTATATATATACATGTATATTTAAGACATAACACATTAAGACAAATAATATATATATATATAAAATTGTCTTTTAAATGTTTATTACAGCTTTGTTTCATGTAAAGTGTAAGGGTAAATCAATATACATATATAGTATAAATTATAAAAATCTTGTAAAGTAATATACATTTTGTTTGCCATATATTTTTATTCCTTTCGAATATTTCAATAAGTTTGGATGTCCTTTTAGAAAGAAAATCATTGATAAAAGATGTAGGCAGTTTAGACGAGGCCTTTATTGCGGCAATGGCCGAGCTAGTTGCACAAAATAATCCGACACATAACTTTGCGCTAACCTTGGCTGATGGGCTCCGTTGTCTCCCTTACAAGAAGAGAGCAAAGTTACAGATAGAGTTTCTCAGCAGGGTAATGGAAGTTGAAAACAAATTAGGTAATGATTAATATAATACATGAAAAGACACATGCAAAAAATCAGTATACAGTTAACGATTTAGAATACTGCAGATCTTCGCATTGTAGTAAAAAATTTTGTTTTGAATGATGTTAATTGTTAAGGGGTTAAACCACTGTAGAATTTTCAAAAAATGGAAAAAATTTTTTTTTGCTTAAAAGGTGCCTAAGGGTTTTAAAAATAAGATACGACATTATTTATAAGGGGGAGAATTTTTTAAGTGCCTGTATCTTGATCCCGACCGAAGTCACCTGCTGCAGCAAAATCGGCTAGGCAGTCCGCAAAAGCAACCAGAAAAGAAGAAGAACAGGAGAATGCCAATTTATAAGGCCAATTATACGGGGCAGGCATCGCAGATTGAAGGTATATCAAAAATTTCTATGATTTTCTCATAAAACTTAAAACGCGTTTTTCTCAAAACCACTTTTCTTGAACTGGCCGGAAACATAACTCGAACAAATCTTCACCGATCGATCTGAAAATTTAACAGTATATTCAAAATTGCTTTCTCCAGCGACGTACGTAGGATTTTTCTTTTATATTGCATATTTTTCTTTTTATAAACTATTTTGTGACGAATTTCTTCATGAAATTTTAAACTTTTTTTTCAAAAGTGCACCATTTCGCGAAAAATCAATATATCGAAAAAATCCTACGTACGTCTCTTGCTCTTGTTCTATAGAATCGAAAAAACTTTGGTTTTTTATTCCAGGTCAAAAATTGCGGGAGCTAGGTTTCCGGCCGTGGACCCCTAAAAGAAAAGGCACCGACGGAGAAATGCTGCGCAGCCGCCATTTTGTCATGAACAAAGTTAAAAAAAATATTTTGTGTACTTCATTACTAGAATTATAAAGCCCATTTTACAGAATTTCGATTGATCTCTTTATTGCGCCAAAAAAAATTCCCGAAATATGCCTACTTTTTTCGTGCTCTACAGTGGTGTAACCCCTTAAGGTGTTATCCTACTGTGACAGGCCAAAAACATTGGTGTTTTTCAGTCGCGGATTGCCAAAAAAGTAACAATGCGATTGATTTGCTGTTTGGTACTTTATTTTAGCATATTATTAACTATAAAAATTGATAGCGATAGTGCCGAAATGTTTATTATATTGTCCGTGCGACATTTTCGAGCAAATCTTGGTTTTTCGGAGACGGTCAACTGGTGTACACGATTGCGCCATCTAGGAGTAATTGAGACAAAAAAAATTTCTTTTATTAATTATAAGGTATTCCCTAAGCATTGACGTAGACTTTTTTTTAATTTTTCAAAATTTGACAGAAAAAAAAATTTGTAAAACAGTTACCGTTTTTGGCAAAAAAAATTGTTCACTTATTTGCTTATATTTTACAAAATAATAACGATATAAAAAAAATCGTCAATGCCGAACTAATGTTATAACGATTTGTTGCGACCCGATATTTAGTAACAAGTATTTAATTATTATATTAAGTAATCGCGAGCGAAAAATGTGAAACCGCGAGTCAGCATAACAGCTGACTGCGCGGCCAGTACCGAGAACCGACGCGACCTAGAGAGGATACGAGGAACGCTGAGTAAGTAGGACCCTGAACCGATTCGGCCTGACGACCGAAAGGAGATAAATAAAGAGGAGAGAAGACATCGAGAGGGCAGTTCAGAGTCAGAGTCAGTGACAGATTGTTACGCGTATTAAATATAAGACCTTTGTAAGATTTAAAGATCAGTGAATTTATTAAAGAATATCTAAAGTCATATTAGAGTCTGTGAATTCCTTCCCGACTCCTCCACGGAACGACGATCCCCATACTTGTGCACGGAGCGGCACAACATTTCTGGTGGCAGCGGTGGGATCTGCGGCACCGGAGTCCAGGAAGTCCAGACATCTGAAAAGTGACAAAATCGTCAGACAGTGCAGAAATCCCAAGAGGAAGCACAGCAGAGCGATAAGCGGAGAGAGAAACACCGGTAGCAGCCGACGAGGGACATCAACGGAGAATTGAAACCCGAGAAGGCGCCGACCTACCGCACGTGACTCACCGACAGGCCAGCAGCGCAACGAAAGCAGCATGCGGCTAACGACACTAATGTAAGTCGAAAATAAGCAATATTGTAAAGCGTAACAGAAACACATTTGTAAATCGGTAAATGTCGGAGGGCAAAAACGATCGTCCAGTCGAGCGAAACGAATCATGGCTCCACAGCGAAGAGTCACGACGCGCGCGTAGTAACAGACCCGTCCGTACCGAAACAGTAGGCGAACACGATACGCGAGATAGCGTGCGCCGAAACCTAGACGCGTATTTCTCGAGCGATAGCGATTCCGAATCCGAATATTACGCAAGACGCGAATTTGACTTCGACGAGTTAGATACGACTGTCATACAAGGTCACTGCCCCGAGGATAACTTATTAGATCCTACATACGAGTTCCATTTCTCTGACAATTCAACCCGCAAGAGCAGTAGATTCTCGCACCGACGAGAGTACTCGTTAACCTCCTACAATAGTAGCGAGTTTAACCTCGAAGAGTACTACTCCGCGTCAAAAGACGCGAATCAAATAAAAATGGCGGAAGCAAAACCCGAAAATCAGCGCGAAAGCAACGAGAGAGGATCGAAAAAGAGAGCACCGTCACATCAAGACAAAGAAAATACTATATTAAATGAAATATTACGCGGAATTCGTACATTACAGGCTCGTGTAAACCATGTAGAAACGGCAATTCTCGATCGCCGCGAACAACGCGAGCAAAACAATATTCCATTCGACGTCGCGTACGGATGAACGTCGTATGATATCCAAAACCAAGCGAAACACGCAGTCGGATATCTAAGTTTAAAAGAGGCCCGAGACATGATACCCGAGTTTGACGGAGCCTCTAATAAATTACAAGAATTCCTGAGCGCCGCGACATACGCGATGAAGAATATAAATCCGACAGAGGAAGGAACATTACTTGAAGCCGTGCTATGTACAAAATTAAAAGGCCGAGCTATGATAGATTTCCAAACACGGGAAATTAGAAACTTTGCACAGTTGAAAAAAAATATGCGTGTGGCCTCCACGCGCGGCAGAAGTGAAACTTCCTAGCTGTGAAGAATAGGACAGTATCTCGTTTATAGTATCTGAATTAAAGTCTGTGTAATTAACAAATCAAATTTTAACTATAAATTAAAGCCGATAAAATTCACAAATAAAAATTAATTTGTGAATTAAAGCCTGTGTAATTCACAAATCAAATTTTAATTATAAATTAAAGCCAATGCAATTTACAAATAAAAATTGATTTGTTAATTAAAACCTGTGTAATTCACAAATCAAAATTGATTTGTAATATGCATCGGCTTTAATTTATAATTAAAATTTAATTTGTTAAAAATTTGATTTGTAAATTATACAGGCTTTAATTTACAAATCAATTTTTACTTGTAAATTGCAGAGGCTTCAATTTATAATTAAAATTTGATTTGTTAATTATACAGGCTTTAATTTACAAACCAATTTTTATTTGTGATTTGCATCGGCTTTAATTAATAATTAATAATTAAAATTTGATTTGTTAATTACACAAGATTTAATTCAGATACCATAAACGAGATACTATCCTATTCCTCACAGCTAGAAAGTTTTACTTCTGCCGCGCGTGGAGGCCACACGCATTTTCTTTTTTTGTAAATTTCATCGGCTTCAAATTATAACGCGAACCCGTAACGCGACTTTTGTAACGCGACGCACCGAATCACTCTCATAGAAGTTTCGTGACGGACTTCCATAACACGAACCCGTAACGCGAACGCGCAACGTGACGCACCGAATCACTCTCATAGAAATTTTGACTCTTCGTGACGGACTTCCATAACGCAAACCCGTAACGCGATTAACGCGACTTCTGTAACGCGACTTCCGTAACACTTCCGTTCCGAATCACCCCCCGCGCCCATAGAAGTTTCACTTCAAAAAGAGTTAGAAGTCAGTTACCTAAGCCGAAAGAGTACGACACATTTACAATTAGACTTCAACACACTAAAACAAAAGCCTGGAGAAAGCGCAAGAACGTTCGGTCTAAGAGCCGATAATCTGGCAATGGAACTTTATGATTCAATGATCGAGGGAAAAGTCCATACGGTTGAAAGCAAGCGTACGATATTACAAACCATACAGCAGCAAGCGTTACAAAATTTTCAATTGGGATTACGGGACGAAATAAAACTAATCGTTCGAGCGCAGCATTTCGCTACTTTGCAGGAAGCAATAGCAGGTGCGAGCGCGGAAGAAAAAGTAATCGGACCGAGCGGAAATCCGCCGCGTTTTCGAAATAGTTATTACTCCCCGCAAACGCGCGAAAATAAATCGGGAATTGAATGTTATAAATGCAGCAAGTACGGACATCACGGACGCGAATGCCGTACTGGCCGTTACATTAACCGTTTCCCATTACCAAAACCCGATAGAACATCCCGCGTTAACACCGTGGAAAAATACTGCAATTATTGTAAGAAACCCGGTCACTTACGCGAGGATTGCTGGCTGCTCAATGATAAGCCGAGAAGGGAACGAATTAATCCCGAAAGACAGGATAGAGCGCGAGGGAAAAATAATTATTACAGCGCAAACGCATTTAAAAAGAAAACGCGTAATAAGTCCCCGCCGAGTAGCGATGAGGAAGACAAAGGCGAGACAAAGCCGCGTCGACTGGCAATCGAATCCCAGATTTCTCATATGGCAGATAAGCCGCGAGAACATGCAGGACTAGATTTAGTCACTGTACCAATAAAAGAAGCAAAGCGAGAAAAAGCGAGCTTACTGTTCGATACAGGAGCGCAAATGTCGATAATAAAAATAAAGTATCTGAAAGAAGGAACACTCATAGAAGATGATAAAATAACTATTACAGGCGTAACAGGCCATGAAGCGCGTACGCTTGGAAAGATTAACGCCACGATTAACTTTAGAGACCGACAAATCAAGCATACAATGTATGTGATCAAGGATGATTTTCCGATTGACTACGATGGAATATTAGGAGTCGATTTTATTAAAAAACACCAAGCTTCTTACAGCTATAAAACAAATCAAATCACTATAGGTCAAAATATTCTGAGACTGTATCCTTACAGACGGCTGACTCTGAAACCACGTAGCGAAACTATTATACAGGTCGCTACGGATAAAAACGGCATAGGCGTAATACAAGCAGAGGAAACTGCACCCGGAGTCTTTATAGGCAACTGCCTAGTACAACCGGAAAATTTCTTATTCCCAGT
The DNA here is from genome assembly GCA_035220615.1 of Leptothorax acervorum. Classification (NCBI taxonomy): domain Eukaryota; kingdom Metazoa; phylum Arthropoda; class Insecta; order Hymenoptera; family Formicidae; genus Leptothorax; species Leptothorax acervorum. The sequence goes on from JASTWQ010000744.1 coordinate 19,703, forward strand.
AAGCATACTAAATACTACCGAAAGGACGGTAGAATTGCTGATGCCTCAAATGAAAATAGAAGAACTCAGCCAGGTTGGACCAATAGAAATAAATACGGTTCAAATAGAAAATAAAAAAGAGTTAATACCGCGTAGCGAAAGAGTAAAGAAATTACTACGCACGCAACATCTAAACAAAGAAGAAAAGAAATCAATAGTAGAAATCTGCCGAGATTTTAGCGACGTACTGCACTTAGAAGGAGAACCGCTGACGTACACCGATATCGTCGCGCATCAGATTACAACGAAGGCGGACAGCGAACCGGTCAACGTTCGACCGTACCGCTTGCCAGAAAAACACAAAGACGAAGTTAATCGGCAAGTAGGAGAAATGTTAAAGAACGGAATTATCCGGCCCAGCACGAGCCAATGGAACGTGCCGTTGCTGGTGGTACCTAAGAAAACAGATGCATCCGGAAAGCGAAAACTAGGAATTGTAATATATTTTCGCAAGTTAAATGATTTGACGATAGGAGACTCTTTCCCGATACCAAACATAACAGACATCCTAGATCAGCTGGGGAATGCAAAATACTTTACAACCTTAGATCTCGCCTCGGGATACCACGAAATTCCGATGGACGAGAGCGATAAAGATAAAACTGCATTCTCCACACCATACGGGCATTATGAGTACAATAGAATGCCTTTCGGGTTAAAGAATTTCCCGTCAACATTTCAACGAACGATAACCGCAGTATTGGCCGGTTTACTACGATTAAAGTGTCTCGTGTATTTAGATGACATCATAGTATATGGAGCAAGTTTAAAAGAGCACAATAAGAGGCTCATAAAAGTTTTGAAGAGACTGCGAAAGTATAATCTGAAATTACAGCCCGACAAGTGTGAATTCCTTCGTAAGGAGGTCACATATCTCGGACATGTGATAACTGAGAATGGAATCTCGCCGGACCCGACGAAACTAGAGGCCGTAAAGAGATTCGAAACACCCGCTAAAGTACAAGATATTCAGTCGTTTATAGGTTTAGCTGGATATTATCGAAGATTTATAAAAGATTTTTCAGCGATTGCTAAATCACTAACTAAACTAACGAAAAAAGATGTAAAATTTGTATGGACACAAGAGCAGCAAAACGCTTTCGGTATATTGAAAGAAAAGCTCATTACAGCACCGGTATTAAAATACCCGGATTTTGAGCAAGAGTTTATAGTGACGACCGATGCGTCAAATTACGCAATCGGAGCGATACTATCACAGGGGAAGATCGGTGAAGATCAACCCGTGGCGTATGCTAGCCGAGTATTAAACAAAGCGGAAATGAATTATAGCACGACAGAAAAAGAGTTACTAGCTATAGTATGGGCGGTGAAACACTTCCCACCATACCTATACGGGACAAAATTCACAATAGTAACGGATCACAAGTCTTTAGTGTGGTTATTCAATGTCAATGACCCGGGATCACGATTGATTCGATGGAGGCTAAAATTAGAAGAATATGACTACACAATCGTGCACAAGGCCGGTCAAGCGAACAGAAACGCTGACGCGCTAAGTCGGTACGTACCCGCCGACATCAATGGAATAGAGAAGGATAAGAGAGATAACACGGACGTCGAAAGACAGCCTTGTAACCATCTCCGATAAAAAACGATTAAAAACGGCTATATCTGTATCGTTTTTAATCGTATCTTATCGGTTCTATCGTTGCATATTCAGAAGACAGATAAAACATTAATCGAATCGAATCGGTTTCTATCGTTTTAGATCCGAATAAGAAAATAACTATACAAATTTTATAGTTATGAATCGTTTTCTATATGTACAATTATTGCCCGTCTGAATCAATCGTATACAGGGTTTACCAAAAGTATGGAAACCCCTAAATATTTCGAAAACTACGCATTTTAGAAAAAAATGTTTTAGACAAAAGTTGTAGGGTTTCAAGTAACGCATTAAATAGTAATATTAGTGTGACTGCAAATAACTTTGTTAATGCCAGGTAAAAATAACTTTAAAATTTTTAAATGGAAACCCCTATTTTTAATTGCATATTCTTATAGCTTACCTCGAGAGCTTTTCAAAACACTATAATAAAGTATTTTTTTATTAACTATTTTTCAAGTTATGGAGCTTGAAAGCTACGATACTGCCGGCATCAGCGTTACCCAAGATGTACCGCGTGGAGGTTGCACGGTCGGATTTACCCTAGCAGAGTTGTAAATAACAATACTTTTGTGATTGAAGTTCTTAATTACTAATTATATTACATAATTTTAATTTAAATTGAGTTTAAGTACAAATGTTTTTTGGAATTGTAATTAAAGTCGTTCAATTACAAATAGGTACATTTTGAAATTTTAATTAAACTCAAATTTTATTACAATTAAAAAAGTAAAAAGAATAATTATTATTTACATTTTCCTAAATTACAAATTTTACAATCTTAATTTACATTTTTTTTGTGTGTTTGAGTGTTTTAGAGTAAATTCTGAAAGTGGTTTCCATGGATTCTTCTTGACAGTATGCCAATCTTTGATAGAACGCAGAAATAGCTCTACGATTTGATTCAGCAGGTATCAAGGCTGCTTCATCCCTTATTCGCTGCCTCAATTCTTGGATATTTTGAAGTTTTGTTTCGTAAACCTTACTCTTCAGATAGCCCCAAAAGTAATAATCAAGAGGAGTTGGATCTGGTGACCTAGGTGGCCAACTTTCCCCACCCTCATTTCGGTTCCTTCTTCCTATCCACCTTTGCGGGAAAACTTCATTTAAAATTCGACGTGGCCCTGCACCAAAATGAGGCGGAGCTCCATCATGCTGAAACCATATTTGCTCAAAGTTATTTGGAAAAATATTTTGTATTGCTGGAATTATTTCATCTACAAGTAATCTCTCGTACCTATGAGCATTGAGGTTGTCCTCCAAAAAAAATGGCCCTGTCACATAAGCGTCTATCATGCCGCACCATACATTTATTTTTTGTGGGTATTGTGTATGACTTTCCCGCATCCAATTCGGATTTTCATCTGACCAGAGACGAAAATTTTGATTATTAACCTCTCCCGTCAATGTAAAGGTTGCCTCGTCTGTGAAAACAATTTGATAAGGAAAGTCGGGCGAGGCATCTATTCGGTCCATCATTCTTGCACAGAAGCGTATACGACGCTCATCATCTCTGTCTTGCAATTCTTGAACGTATTGCAGTTTGTATGGATGTAATTTATTTTTTTTTTTAAATTCTGTGTACGGACATGGGAACAATGTCGTGAGCTTGAGCTGCTCTGTTAACAGATATATGGGGATTTTCAATAAAAGTCTGCAGAACATCAAAGTGTTTGTCGTTATTAGTTGCAGATGATGGCCTGCCAGACCTAACGCGACTTTTTACACTACCAGTTTCTTGAAAACGTCGTACAGTTTTCAAAACAGTGGATTTACTAATTTGACGATTCGGATACGTGGTATTAAATAATCGAACATTATCAGTAAACGATCGTTCATTATCACCCCATCCGCGCATCATTAGGATAGTGATTCTTTCACGCTCCGATAATTCATTAGCCATTTTTAGCCAAACGTTTAATTTTTAATTTATTAATTTGCGAATTAAAAAGAGAAAAGTCCTCGGCAGAAGCAGAGAGCGCTCTAGGACGCTGTCACCCTACCTACGTGATTATTCGCGAGAAAAAAACACTGAACATCTTGGCGCTTGTATTTTATACCCTCTCGGAGTGTCGATCCAGTGGGAGAGGGTCAGCGCGAGGGTGGGGGAGGGAGGGGGCGATTAGGCCATTGGAGGATCCCATTGGACTCTTCCTAGGAGGGTCATCTCCAATGACCCAATCGCCTTTCCCTCTCCCTCCCCTCGCGCTGACCCTCTCCCACTCCCTCTTTCCCCATAGGATAGGAAGACCCAAGGAGGAACCAAAATGAGGGGAGAGGATTGGCCATAACTTTTTTAATTGTAATAAAATTTGAGTTTAGTTACAATTTCAAAATGTACCTATTTGTAATTGAACGACTTTAATTACAATTCCAAAAAACATTTGTACTTAAACTCAATTTAAATTAAAATTATGTAATATAATTAGTAATTAAAAACTTCAATCACAAAAGTATTGTTATTTACAACTCTGCTAGTGTAAATCCGACCGTGCAACCTCCACGCGGTACATCTTGGGTAACGCTGATGCCGGCAATATCGTAGTTTTCAAGCTCCATAACTTGAAAAATAGTTAATAAAAAAATACTTTATTATAGTGTTTTGAAAAGCTCTCGAGGTAAGCTATAAGAATGTGCAATTAAGAATAGCGGTTTTCATTAAAAAATTTTAAAGTTATTTTTACCTGGCATTAACAAAGTTATTTGCAGTCACACTAATATTACTATTTAATGCGTTACTTGAAACCCTACAACTTTTGTCTAAAACATTTTTTTCTAAAATGCGTAGTTTTCGAAATATTTAGGGGTTTCCATACTTTTGGTAAACCCTGTATACACTGTGCACTCGCGATCGGGTTTCGTTCGTTGAGCGCGGTCGGCTAGTACAGCCTTGTAGAAAGACTCGGCAATCAAGGTACTTAGGAGTGGTTGGATAGAGAAACGACGTATCTTCGGATGTGCGGTATGTACAGTATCAAATTTTATTTATTCGTGACAATGGTACAAAGGCTTCTGAGAGCGAGCGGTATGTATGCTGAATTTCGGAGCGGTCGCTAGAGCGCGCGAGGAGGGGGAAAACAGTTCGACGAATAACGCGATCATTTTCGAGAAACGAAGCTGGCTTTCGCGGAAATTCGGGGGAACTCCGGGCGCTGACAAGGTCTCGCGCGTAAACACGTGAAACGACAACACGGCGAGGAATGCGGGTCGACGACCGCAATTTAACGGATGAGAAGTTTCGCGATTCCCGAACATACCGCCCGCCTCGAATATTTATATTCGAAACGAGGATTAACATACAGAGTCGCGAGATCCCATGGTTCAACACGTGCGACGCAAGCATGTACGACGACGCGGTTTTCGCTCGATATTTCAGATTCGGTTGGAGACGAGCATGAGGTCGGCCAATGCTCAGGGGATTGTTTTAGCCAGGACGGTCCTGACCACCACAGGGTGCAATCGGCAAGCTCGCCAGGGCGCAAACCGCGAGATGCGCAGTCGGCGGGGTTGTCCGCCGTCGGAACATGATGCCAGATTGCTGCCGGTAGCAGACTTTGCGTCTTGGCGACTCGATTCGCGACGAAAACCTTCCATCGTGATGGAGGCTGTTTAAGCCACGCTAACACGGTCCTTGAGTCGGTCCAACAGTGATGTTGGAGGTTTTGAATGTCGAGATTCGAAAGAACAAATGACATTAAACGTGCTAGAAGCACCGCGCCGCAGAGCTCTAGTCGTGGCACGCTTAATGTTTTGATTGGAGCGACCTTCGATTTCGCGACGAGAATGCACACGGTAACGAAGCCGTCTCTCGGTACGAGACGGAGATATACGACCGCGGCGTAAGCCTTTGTTGACGCATCCGAGAACCCGTGAAGTTCACAATGAGCTATATTGGAACCATAATTTGTCCAGCGAGGGATCGAGATGAGTTTGAGACGCGGCAATTGATTGTGATATTCGCGCCATTGTTCTAAGAGATCGCACGGCAGCACGTCGTCCCAATCGTGTTTCAATGACCAGAGGCGCTGCATGAATATTTTCGCGACCACGATAACGGGAGTTACCCACCCCAACGGGTCAAACAGTTTCGCGATAGTGGAGAGAACCGCCCGTTTGGTCTGCCCTGCATTCGGTGTAGTCGTGACCCGGAAATGGAAGGAATCGATTTCTGGATTCCACGCGACGCCTAATATCTTTAACGGCTCGTCGACGTGTAGATCCTTGTCACGCGCAAGGTCATGATCGGAAGGATCAATGTCGGACAGTAACTCGGGACAATTGCTTGCCCACTTGCGTAGCCGGAAACCGCCCTTTTCCAGAAGTGCAATTAGTTGATCGCGAATTTGAAGCGCGAGTTCACGGTTGTCCGCTCCGAACGTACAATCGTCGACGTAGATTCGACGAAGTAATACCATAACGGCCAACGGAAATTCAGCTCCGTAGTCCTTGACGAGCTGTAGCAGTACGCGAAGTGCGAGATACGGGGCTGAAGCAGTGCCGTATGTAACGGTGAGCAACCGATACTCCGCCACTGGCTCGGAAGGCGACGAGCGCCATAGAATTCGTTGGTAGTCCACGTCGCGAGTGTCGATGAGAATTTGCCGATACATTTTGGCGATGTCGGCAGTACAAACGTACGGATGTTGACGCCAGAGCAGGATAACTACGACCAGGTTATTTTGTAGTTTGCGACCGATTAACAAGTGATGGTTCAGCGAGGTGCCGTTCGATGTAACGCAGGAAGCGTTAAACACGACCCGAAGTTGCGTGGTAACGCTGCTTTCGCGAAAAACAGCGTGGTGCGGAATATAATAAATTTGAGAGTGACTCGATTGTGCGTCGGTGTCGTTAACCTTGGTCATGTGACCGAGCTTCTCGTATTCCTCGAGGAATTCGCGATATAACGCGGCTTTATTTGGCTCTCGAAGGAGTCGACGCTCCGCGCGGTATAAACTTGACAACGCGGTAGCGCGGGATTCACCAATGTCTATCGGGGGACCGGTTTTGAAAGGTAACCGCACGACGTATCGTCCCTCCGGCGTGCGGGAGTGAGTGGCGGCAAAATGCTCTTCGCATTGTCGCTCTTCGGGACTTAAATGATTTTCGTGAGGGACTTCTTCGACCTCCCAAAATTTGCGAAGATCGAGATCAAGGCTTTTGAGGATTGTTCCGTGATTAGCATGAACGGAATCAGGGTGGAGGGATCGGGCGGAAGAAATCGGTCCGGAAATTATCCACCCGAGTGTCGTGTTCTGAGCGATCGGCTCGTTATCGGCTCCTTTACGGACGCCTTCTAAAATGAGCATGCCGTACAAATCGGCTCCGATGATTAAATCGATAGGATCAGAGCTCATGGGATTCTTATCCGCCAACGTCAAGTCAGAAATGTGCGCCCATTGGAGCGTCGATTGAGCGCGATTTGGTGCGTACTTTGAAGGCGATTGGATTACGTACGCGGTAGTCGAGTATGCAGGTTTGTCGCCAAACGATGGTGTTACGCAGATACGTGCGGCGGAATGCGACAACGATTGCGAGTCTCCAATTCCGGTAATACGTGTAGTTTGCTTTATTTTCGCGAGACGCAACCGTTGAACGATATTTCCGGAGATTAAAGTCGCAACGGAACCTTGGTCGAGCAGAGCACGGGCGTAAACAAAGTGACCTTGTGGGGAGTAAACACGCACTCGAGCGGTTGCTAAAAGTACGGTTGACTTCGGCATTATCGTCTTTGAAATTAAATGAGACGCGATCTCGTTATCGTTGTCGCTGTCTTTTGATGCGACGGTAGGAACGGATTCTACGCTGGGCGATTTTGCATCGTTCGTGAAATGTAGTAGGGTGTGATGTCGCTTATGACAAGTTTTACAGGACCGCACGTTTTTACAATCCTTTAGCGAATGATTACGCCCGAAGCAGTTAATACAACGGTTTTCTTTCTTCACATATTCGTATCGCTGCGACGGAGTATATGCTAAGAAGGATGCACATTGATATAATAGGTGCGCGGATTTGCACATCGGGCACGCAAGGTTTGCAGCTGTTGTCGAATGGGAAGCGATCGATTTCGATTTCGGCGACTTTTGCGAACCGTCGGTGGTTTTCTCGGATTTCGAAGGCGAGATCGCCTCGAAAGCGCGGATATGCGATTCTAGAAACTTATCCAACTCGTTATAGGTGGGATAATCGACCGTTTCGCTCATCTGTAATTCCCATGCTTTCCGGGAAGATTTATCGAGTTTTTGCGAAATCAAAAACACGAGGATATCGCTCCAAGTGTCGACGGGACGATCGAGGTTTTTGAGCGCTTGAACCGAGGTGTTTGCTTTGTCGCGCAAATTCTGAAGGTCTTTGAAGGTTTCGGCCGCGATCTGTGGCAACGAAAATAACGTTTGCAAATGACCGTTAATTAAACGACGTTTATTTTCATAACGCGACGAGATGAGATTCCATGCCACAGTAAAATTCGCGTCGGTAATCGCGAGGTGGGTGAGCGCGCTACTTGCATCTCCCGATAAACTCGAGCATAAATAATGCATCCGATCTACATTTGATAAAGTTCTATTATCGATAATCATCGATTTAAAACGATCGCGGAAGCTTTCCCAGCGGTCGAAATATCCGTTGAAGGTCGGCAGGTTGATCCGCGGAAGCTGAGCCGTGGGACGGAGGACTGAATTTGAAGCGTGACTTACATTGAGGTCGACCACGTCGCTGTCAGAAACCTCGGCCAGTACCTTGGACATGTAGTCCAGCGCCTCGTCAAACTGGTCCTCGCAGGCTTCGAACTGGTCATTGGAGTAATACGGCAGCTCCTCGGTGGTGCTCACGTCGAGGGATGCCCGGAGCTTAGCGTCCAAGTCCCGCGAAATCGAGAATTTTTCTTTGAGAGCTGCGATTCGGCTCTGCACCACCGCCTTCGTCAGCTTGACCCAATTTTTTAAAGTTGGATAGAGCGCGAGATATTGAGCCCATCAATTGGCTCTGCTTTGCCAGGAGCTCGTCTTGTGAAGATGCCATGGTGAACGAGTATCGTCACTGAGCACTCCGAAAGTCGTATGGTACGATGACGATTCGTCTTGACTCCGAATTCGGCTCGAAGGACCAAAATGTACACTCGCGATCGGGTTTCGTTCGTTGAGCGCGGTCGGCTGGTATAGCCTTGTAAAAAGACTCGGCAATCAAGGTACTTAGGAGTGGTTGGATAGAGAAACGACGTATCTTCGGATGTGCGGTATGTACAGTATCGAATTTTATTTATTCGTGACAATGGTACAAAGGCTTCTGAGAGCGAGCGGTATGTATGCTGAATTTCGGAGCGGTCGCTAGAGCGCGCGAGGAGGGGGAAAATAGTTCGACGAATAACGCGATCATTTTCGAGAAACGAAGCTGGCTTTCGCGGAAATTCGGGGGAACTCCGGGCGCTGACAAGGTCTCGCGCGTACTTAAACACGTGAAACGACAACACGGCGAGGAATGCGGGTCGACGACCGCAATTTAACGGATGAGAAGTTTTGCGATTCCCGAACATACACGATATAATATATATCGTTATTTATGGTAATAATTTTACCGCATGCATTAATACGGATATATAAGAATAAAATGATAGACATCTCATCGATATTTATATGACTTAACCGAACCGATACATCTATCGTTTCTTATCAGAATTTTCTGACATACAACTTATCATCTTCTTTACGGCAGCAAATCGGTTCATTTTCTATCGTATATCAATGATATAAATTGAATCGTTTGAAAACCTTCTACTTTGTATATGTTTTTATAAGGTTAAAACGATAGACATTTTGTCGATATTTATACGACTTAACCGAACCGACACATCTATCGTTTCTTATCAGAATTTTCCGACATACAACTTATCATCTTCTGTACGGCAGCAAATCGGTTCGTTTTCTATCGTATATCAATGATATAAATTGAATCGTTTGAAAGCCTTCTACTTTGCATATGTTCTTATAAGGTTAAAACGATAGACATCTCGTTATTCAAACACGATGAAACACATTTACTTCGCCAGCGTATAAGAAATTTAATTTGTTAAATTATTCATTTACAATAATAATTTTAAAAAACATTTATTTAACATTTATTCGGCAATAATATAATATTTATGTAATATTGATTATTTATTTGTGACAATAATTTGAAAAAACATTTATTTAACATTTATTTGACATTAATTTAATATTTATTTTACAATAATTATTTATTTGCGATAATAATTTGAAAAAACATTTATTTAACATTTATTTGACATTAATTTAATATTTATTTTACAATAATTATTTATTTACTATAATAATTTTAAAAAACATTTATTTAATATTAATATTTACTTAAAATATTATATAACAATAACTATTTAATTATAAGAAATCATCATTTTTCTGTTATCTCGTTTTGCTCTATAAATTATGTGGCGGTAGGGGCCTATTGCACAATAATTTACAAGTTAATAATATTAGTGAAAAAGCTTCGTTTTTCACTAATATTATTAATTGGAAATTATTGTGCAATAGGCTCTTGCTGTCCGCTATGAACATACGACGGAGACCGTGCGGCGCGGCACGACAGCGCGGGCTTGCGCGCCGGGAATAGTACGGCTCGCGCTCAATATGCGGCGCATCGCCGAGCCCGTAACCCGTATTCAAGATTCAACATCGATCCCTATATATAGAGAGACGTCTTTGCGAGGTTCTTCAGCGTTTGCAGAATCGCCAGTCAGAGCGTCCTCACTCTCCGGGCCTCTGATAAGTGATGTAACCTTTTGAGGAGTGTGCTTTCTTACGGCCTCCGTTCATACCTGCATTAAAACCGATTATAAATAATATCATGTTCTGTAAAGTTTCATGACTATTTAATATGTATCCTGTAATTCAGTACTTTTCACAGCAAGTAGTTTCAGTAATTTTTCACCAGTACTCAATATCCAGTAATTCAATACTAAGCATCAGTAGTTCTGTGTAATAAATTACTCCCAGTAATCCAGTACTGCCCAGTATTTCTGAAGTACCGGCCAAAATATTACTGCCAGTATTTACAATAATTTATTACAGAGTACTTTTAGTGCTTTTTTTTCTGTAAGGGACGATTCACTAACCATATTAAAAACGATAGAAACTGATGTGCAGCTGATAAGACATTTACAATAAGATTCAAAGTATTTTGTAATGTGATCGAGTTTCTGATAGAGTACCGTAAATAAACGATTCATTAACCATATTAAAAACGATAAAAACTGATGTATAGCTGATAAGACATTTACGATAGGATCCCAAGTATTTTGTAACGTGAGTTTCTGATAGAGTACCGTAAATAAACGATTCACTAACCATATTAAAAACGATAAAAACTGATTTATAGCTGATAAGACATTTACGATAGGATCCCAAGTATTTTGTAACGTGAGTTTCTGATAGAGTACCGTAAATAAACGATTCACTAACCATATTAAAAACGATAAGAAATTTTTTATCGTTTTCTATCGGAGATGGTTACAAGGTAGTACACCGAAGAAGAGAAACAACGAATACTTTACGAATATCATGATGCACCGATAGGAGGGCATCAAGGAATAGAGCGCACGATAAACAGAATCCGATTAACGCATAATTGGAGAGGATTAACGAAAGATGTCGAGAATTATATATCAAAGTGCGAAATTATGTCAAAAAAATAAATTATCGCGAAAAGTTAAAGCACCTTTAATAATTACTGACACAGCGGAAAGACCATTTGAGAAATGTGCTTTAGACATAGTAGGCCCGTTAACAATGACCGAAAACGGAAATAAATACATCCTCATATTTCGGGATAACCTAACGAAATTTAGCAAAGCAATGCCGATACCTAATCAAGAAGCGAATACTATTGCGAACGAGTTTGTAACTAAAATAATTTTTGAGTACGGCATCCCAGAAAAAATTTTAACCGATCAAGGAATGAATTTTTTAAGCAAAATTTTTAAGAGCACGTGTAAGCTATTGAAAATTGAGAAAATTCAAACTACGGCGTACCATCCCGAAAGTAATGGAGCGCTAGAACGTTCTCATAGAACGTTAGCGGAATATTTGCGACATTACATTAACGCAGATCAGACAGATTGGGATGAGTGGACACCCTATGCGATGTTCGCGTATAACACGACTCCGCATACGGCTACAGGCTTTACCCCGTTCGAGCTTATTTACGGGCACCAAGCGACACTACCTACGGCACTGTCGCAACCGCCGAAGCCGACTTACACGTATGACGATTACGTGCAAGAATTGAAAGAAAAATTACGTGCAACGCAACGAGTCGCAAAAGAACATTTGCGAACTGAGAAAGAAAAAGCAAAAGAAACCTACGATAGGAAAACCAAAGAAACCACTTTTAAGGTGGGAGAAAAAGTGCTATTGCACGACGACACCGTACGTCGAGGAAGATCAAAAAAGTTGGAACCAAAATGGATAGGTCCATACACAATAATCGAAAAGAATTCTGAGGTCAATTACACCCTCAAAATGGGACGAAAAAGCATAAAAGTGCATGTAAATAGAATAAAAGCCTTTATTGAACACTAAATCAAACACTGAAGCAGCAAAGATAATTAATTTTAACGTAAGGCATAGATAAAGAAATAGAGCATGAAAATAGGAATAAGTTAAAAAATAAATAAGAAATAAGGTACTCACCAAATTAAGTTTACGACCCTCTGGCCGTTGGTTACATCCAGGGTCACCCGTAGGATCCTCAAAGGGTATACCTGAGACTCCTCGTAACGGGGAGGGGGTTTGCCCGCCGGTCTCTTCATGCCGCGGAAGGGGTGATCACGGTCGACTATACCACTTACAAACGCACCCCTACGCGAAGCTACGCAGCAAACCGACGAATTATGTAAAAACATACTCGCGATCGACACTCAGCAAATGTGCAAAAATATTTTAAGTACGATAGAGAAAGAGAACAAAAAATTAACGCAATTATTAACGCGATTACAAACTATATAAAAAGCAACTGATAATAAACGAGGATTTATAAACGCGATTGGAACGATCAGCAAAAAGGTGTTCGGTACTATGGATGCCGACGACAAACGCCTCATACATGAGCAGCTAGAATTAATAAATAATCAACAGCAGACGCTAAGTCATACTGCGAAAAATCAATTAAAGGTAATAAATGCCACGTTTGGCCATATGGAGGCTTTAGAAAAATTATTATACCAAAACGAAGATATGCTGACAAACATCACTAGAAGAATGCAACTGCAAGCTTCAAAAATCCTACGGACGACACCGTTACCCATTTATCAAAACGCGAATTATTTACATTTCTGAAAACCACACACGCTCTCTTAGCGATAGATAAAGAAAATCACAATTACATTACGTTAAACGAACGCGAACTAAACGACTGTAAACGAAACGCTGAGTAAGGAGGACCCTGAACCGATTCGGCCTGACGACCGAAAGGAGATAAATAAGGAGGAGAAAAGACATCGAGAGGGCAGTTCAGAGTCAGAGTCAGTGACAGTTTGTTACGCGTATTAAATATAAGACCTTTGTAAGATTTAAAGATCAGTGAATTTATTAAAGAATATCTAAAGTCATATTAGAGTCTGTGAATTTCTTCCCGACTCCTCCACGGAACGATGATCCCCATACTTGTGCACGAAGCGGCACAACAGATTATACCTGTAAATTTTTATTTCAATCGGACAAGTACAACTCGAGAAACCTTGCACACCGTTTTGAAATATGTGGTTTCGAGGAAGACGCGTTTAAAGTTAGACAACATAATTTTTCTATTTTCTCATGCATTTTTTTTTGTCTTACCTCTAATCTGCCATGCCTGCTTCATAAATCAGGCTTTCTGCTTCAAATGCAGCTTATTCTGCAGCTGATCTAGTAGATCTGCGAGCGATTCGACCCTCCTTTGCTGCAATTGGTCCTATGACGATATTCATTGTGTCCATCATTAATAGGATACTTGAACCTTTATTAAATGTGCTGGCTGCAATATATGCAGCAATTTTTACGGTTTTAACGCCGCTAAATGTTTTTTTGGAGCAAAGGACCAAATTAAGTTATTCAGGCTTTCATTCTGATTTTGAGTGAAACCACCCAAACAGCGCTCTAACAAATCATCTCTACTGAGTTCTTCGTAGATAGGAGTAATTGCTTTTATAACATCATTAGGTAGTGCTGCTTTGTGAGTATATTCACTTAGTTCGTTGTTGGCCTTTGCTACCTGCCAAGTACACCAACTGTTTGGCCCAGACGGACAATTTTCATGCTGCGGTTTATCGTTGGTAGAAATTTTATGCTGAAGTGTTGCTCATATTGCTTTTTTCATATCTTCCACTGAATCTTTATTTCTCCTGATAGCTAATCCATAATAAACGCTTAATTAGTCTATCAGTTTTGCTGTTAATTTTCCTTTTCCGCCAAGTCCTTTTTTGTCTTTCTTCACTTTACGAAGTCGTGCACCCATCCGTTTTTGCACGTGTCCGACGCACTCCTTTTTTTTAATTATAATATCACCATATGGCGGCGAATCAACGATGCATTTAAAGGTTTTACTATCACCGTCACCGATGTATGATAAATATTTTACGTTATGTAATTCTTCGGACCTTTTAAACATCTCTATCGCTCCGTCCACTTCCATTTTTCCTGAGCTTCCTTCGTGATTAATTGAGCACTCGTCTTTATGTGATTCCATCCAGGTTTTGAACCGTTCTGTGCCTAGTTTCTTTTTCTAATAATCATACGTCTCACAATACAATGATTTGACTATGAGATCGACCACTTTTCCAGAATAATATCCAATCAGCGTAACAATTCCTTGATAGGATGAAAAACCTCTTTTTCTCCATGTGCCATTTCCAGAAAAAATTAATCTCGTCTCTTTCGATGTATTTTGCGCTTTTGCTGTTAAAAGTTTCTCTTCGGAAACCGCCTCAGAAAAAAATACAGAAGCAACACTTTTCGAAGCACAATGGATATTTGTAACAATATCATCATAAACTTTTTTATTGAACATTTTAGAAATATCCATCATACCGCAAAATTTTTGTATGCCGTTGTAACCGATACCGAGAAGTCTCATTGCGAAAACAATTTGTCGATCAATTTCATAGGCGTTATTTATAAGAGGACAAGAATTAATATATCGTTGTCTACACTTCTCACATTTGATCATTAATTTGAAACCGAGTCCTCGAATACTAGATTCAGCGAAATGTTATGTTTTCATTACATATCTTGCATTTAAGAATGTTACTAAGAGTCGGAAATATCGCCAAAAAATTAATTATACGATATCCATGTTCTGCACTTATCGGTTTTTAGAGATTCTTTTTTTTTATTATTTTTCCTGTATATACAAACAGAGATTATACAAAAGAAACAAAACATATAATTGACATATTTTATATACAAATTATTTATACCATCGAGTAACCAAAACCTCTGTCGGAGAATGTATAAGGTAGTCTGTATTCCCGCGTGATAATGGTTTTCGTGAAACTCGCGTATGATCTGATCAGTTATACGATGCCGACTCGGTAGCAAGATTCGATGTTTCTGCAAAAACGCTAGCTCTGATTTCTGGAAACGCCCTCCTACGCGAATCAAATCGTTTTCATATAAGAACGGGTGCTCGGGGGGGGGGAGGGGGGTGTAAGTCCGTCCCCGGATTCGCGACGATTATTGAATTGCGACGATCTCAAAGGACCAGAGGGGGATATGGTCTTTTTTTTTTTTTTTTTTTACGCAGGGAAACCTTCCACTACCGGGATCCCGAGGGCCGGAGCCCCCGGTTTGCCCAGTAGCCCCCCTTTCGGGAGGAAGACCCCCTCAGACCCCGGGGTGGGACCGAGAGGAGTGTGGGATTGCATAGCATGCACATCGCCTACGATTCTGCATGCATGCCCTGCCCACTAAAACCCTGCGGGTGTCCTACCTGGCATCGCTGGGGAGTGCCCGGGGACATTGATTATTGCGTCCGGTGCACTCCCCGATGCCGAGCCTTTCGGCTCTCAGCGCTGAGCCTTTAGGGCTCTGTGGCTCAGCGAGCCAAGGGGGATATGGTCCCCTCACGACGGTTAAAGTGCACTATGCACTTACGAAAGCGAACAAGCGAAAGCAAAATTCAAAGCGTGCGACTCACTGTTTCGGTGCCCCGACGCCCTCCTGGGGGGTGTAAATCCGTCGACCTCGCTGTCCTCTCGGCAGCTCTCCGTGGTAGCGGGAGGAGCCGGCTGGCAGGCAAGGATGGAGGCAAGGCGTGCAGGCAGGCGAACGGCAAGCAAGGCAGGCAAGCAAGGCAGGCACGACACGTTTCCTTTGCACTTGTGATTTGTCGAAGACGACTTATGAATCACTTGACTCGATCACGACCAATTTGCGAATAAGTGGTATCTCGACTGCTTCCGAATGAAGAGTGTCCCTCGGTCTTCTCCGGCTCGCGCTCCTGTGAAGTACGGCGCGAGCGAGTATCGTTTCCCTCAGTAATTAGGGAGGCCACCCGCGGGCGGGCAGCACAAATCGGGTGAGTCGCGCGAATATTGATAGACAACGATCGCGATCCGCCAACGTTTCGCGCGAGCCACCGTTAGGGGAAAACTATGTGACCGACGTGTAACATAAAACTAATGCTAATTGCTACTAAACTACAATAACTACTAACTAATTAATAACGCGACTAAAACTACGATATTTACAAGTGAGAGCCGAACACCCTTGCTTATCTTTAATTAATTCTTTCAGAGTTTTCCACATTTTTGTAGGATCACTCTTATTATGATCTATCATATTCTTATAATATTCTTCCTTTTTTGATAAGTATTACTACTGCATTTCTTTCACTTTTGAAATATGCCCAGTCCTGTTCCATACCTGTGCTAATCGCTCTACGTAGGCCTTATTCCTTCTTACTGCTGCCATTCTTATTTCATCTGAAAACCATTTTTTCCCTTCCCATACTTTCGGAATTTTAAACTTTTTCTTTGGCGCTACAGTATCGAATACATTTAGTATACTATTAACAAACCTCTCAGCCCTTGTATTACATCTAGCCCTTGACCTTGCTCAATACTTTCCCCCATTATTCTAAGAAAGTCATCTACATCAAACTTATTATAATCTCTGCCTCTAAATTCTTTATATTTTTTTTTACTTATATTTGAATTAAATTCGACTTTGAACCACGCATGGTCCGTTATTTTAGGTTTCTCATTCACCTGCACCTTTACTTTAATATTAGAAAAAATGAAATCTGTAATCGTTCGACTATTTTTTGTAACTTTCGTCGGATTATCAACATATTGCTTTATCCCTAAGTTTTGCATTACCGTTAGTAATTTCTTCGAATAAAATGGATCTACCATTATATCTATATTAAAGTCTCCTATTACTATACAGTCGTCTTTTATTATCAAATTTTCGGTAAATATGCATATTAGGTCCAACCTCACCGATGACCTTGACCTTGACATATGTTGTCAAGGTCACCCTCCTGAGTGACCTTCAGAAGGTTTTAGCCGGCAGTCATTGTTTATTAAAAAGTTATAAACAAAAAAAGTTTGAAAAATATAGCAGTTATTTTGAGTATTGAAAGGCATAAACAACCTTGACCTTGACACATGTTGTCAAGGTCACCCTCCTGAGTGACCTTCAGAAAGTTTTAGCTGGCGGTCATTGTTTATTAAAAAGTTATAAACAAAAGAAAGGTGGGAAAAATTATTTAAAGCAGTGAATTGTTGGTATATTGAAAGAAAAGTTATTTAAAGCAGAGAATAGTTGGTATATTGAAAAGTATATACACAATTTTATGTATAAGAGAGTGTGAATACAAGTATTCTCTGCTTTAATCATGGCAAAAGTGCTTCAACTTAGAAAGCACATACAGTAAAGCGCGTCACTAACCTATAGGTTTTGTCAATAACCAACTATTATCAGCTTTATCAAAGCTTTAACATGCTTTTGTAGGAACTATAGTATAATGCGGCATAGCAACCCGATCGTCCTTCGATCGCGTAAATATTTTCGTGCCCGCTTCGCGACAAGAGCATTAGTCTTATGTTCGATATTATTTTGTTAAGAAGCAGCGCGTCCCGGCAACGGGCAAACAGGCTCAGTCCTGCAACGACCGCCGAAAGAGCCAGTCTCTCTCGTTTTCACGGATCTGTATCAGTAATAAATCCTGACTATTATAAACATATTAACGAGTGGCTTCCTCCTCTTACAAATTCAGAAGTGGGATCGAGGATCGGTATTCGAGTGTTGGTGCAACGCAGTGAACCGCCGTGATAAACTGCCGGGTAATTCCAAGCGCGGAACTGTATCGGTGAGGTGTCCTTCAGTGTTCCGAGCTTCCGTATCGTTATCGGAAACGTGATGGCCATATACCAGTGTAAAGTGCTCCAGCTCAAAGAGTTGCTGCAAGAACGGTAGTTGCCGACATCGGACAGCAAGGCGGAGTTGATAACCCGGTTGCAAGCGGCAGAGCCAGATAACGACTGGATTAACGAATTAAGAGCGATCGGTGTGGTACAGAATCAAGATGAAAGCGAGCAGCACGAGGACACGGCAGGAGATCGGCGACGAGAGGCGGAGCATACGTCGATAAGTGATATCGAGCATGCGAGTGAGCGGTCGGTGAGAGATCGACGCGCGAACCGCGGCGGGACTCTGCCAGAAGACGTGATGCGTGAGATGGAATTCATGCGGCGAGAACAAGCGTTAATGGAGCGAGAGATGCGGATGCTGGAGAGAGAGAACCAGATGTTGCGTAATGCCCCGCGGAACGATGTAGGACCGGAAGTGCCATCGAAACATAGCGTGAAAGCAATATGTGAATTGCTGAGCAATTTTCAAGGAAAAGAGGGCATGTTCCGAAATTGGGAGAAGCAAGCCCGATTATTAATTGCAACATATCGTTTGGATAACAACAGTGCGAAGATTCTCATAGGAGCGCGTCTTAAGAACAAAGCGTTAGAGTGGTTTCACTCTCGCCCCGAGCATGTCGAGCTCAGCGCGAATGATATACTTCTTGAAATGCGCAAGATGTACGATCACCGTCAAAGTAAATTGAAGCTGCGGAAGCAGTTTGAAGAGAGAAAGTGGAAGCAGGGAGAAGCGTTTAGTGCATATTACCACGAGAAGATTATACTTGCTAATCGCGTTCCAGTGGATGAAGAAGAAATTTTGGAGTACGTTATCGAGGGTATATCGAGTTTGCAGTTACGTAATCAAGCAAAGCTTCAACAGTTTGCCTCGAAAGACGAGCTGCTAACGGCGTTTGAAAGTGTCAACCTGATGAAGGAGAAAAGTCGTCCGGAACGAGAGCTGAAGTGGAAGAACAAGGAGCAGAAGGACGTGCAGTCTCATACGAAGGTGTCGGAGAGAAAGGATGCGTCGACGGAGTCAAGTGCGTCACAGGCCAAAATACGGTGCTACAATTGCAGCAAATTTGGACATGTGTCTAAGGACTGTAAGTCGCCTAAGAGAGAGAAAAGTACCTGTTTCAAATGCGGAGAAAAGGGGCATGTAATGAGCGAATGTAACGGTAAGAGTGAATCAGAACAAGTTAATTACGTAGATGCCTCGTTGATTAGTAATGAATTTCAAAAAGTAGTTACGATAAAATTGAGTGATTCTATTGCGAAGTATGAAACTAAAGTAGATGCGTTGATCGATACTGGGAGTCCAATAAGTTTTGTGAAAGAAAAGATTATTCCCAATTGTTTTATTGGGACTGATGATGGAAATAAATTTTGTGGAATTAATGGCAGTCAGCTAAACGTAGTTGGAACTACTACAATTGATATTCATTACGATCAAATTAGTGAAGCTAACGTGTCAGTATACGTGGTTGCTAATAATACTACGTCATTCTCTATGATAATCGGTCGGGACATTCTAAAAAGAGCTAAAGTTAATTTAATTGCTATTCCTGTAAACGTTGCGGAAAATGTAAATAACGACAAAATTCTGAATGTAGATAACGAGATTCTTAATATTAATGTAAGCGATATGCCAGATAAAGTAAGTGAAACATTAGTAATTAATCCGGATATTTGTCCTGCTAAACAATTAGAGTTTAAAAAATTGTTCGAAAAAGAATATGTATTACCAAAACGTCCTTTAAAGCCCAAGGTTAATGCGGAACTGACATTAAAGTTTGATAATGTGAAAAGCTTTCATTTCTCACCGAGGAGATTATCGTATAGTGAAAAGGAACAGTTGAGGAAAATTTTGGAGGAATTATTAGCGAAAGGAGTCATTAGGCCTAGTAACTCCGAATATGCGTCGCCGGTTGTAGTAGTAGTAGTAGTAGCGAAGTAGTGGGTGGTTCTATTAAAGTCCCTGACGACACCTAGATCGTTGTGATCCATTGTATCTCCCCACTCTTTTATTAGCTAGGTGCTTGGAGCCAGTCTAGAACCTAGTACCAGGTTTACCAGATCTGACACCCTAGCTCTTTCTAAATCCTGGGGACTTAGGTACATTCGTCCCCAGGTTTTGTATCTTTTGCATATAAGTGCCGGACAATGACACAGTATATGCACGCTGTCTTCTTTCTCGTCCCCACATAAACGGCACTTCTTCCGTTTTTCGAGTACGAGATTGAATAGGTGTGCTCTGAGTAGCGTGGAGTGGCCTGTAAGCAGCCCCACTGCCGCCCTCAGTCTCTGTTTATTCAGCGCCAGTAGTTCTTTAGCCCTACTTGGCCTGATGTTATTCATCAGGATCTTGGCCTGGCGGCAGGTCTTGGTTGCCTCCCACCTGACCAAGTGCTCTCTATCCAGACAGCACCTGATGTCTTTTTTGCCCACTGCAAAAGGAATTCCTGCCACTTGGCCAGATGGTGCCTCATTTGCTCCCTTCTTGGCCAGTGTGTCTGCGGTTTCGTTGCCGGCTATTCCTTCATGCCCAGGCACCCATACCAAAGTGACCTTATTATGTCCACTCAGTTTCTCTAGCGCATGCAATCCCAAACCAATAATGATTCGGTAGTTGTCTGTGCTAACGCTAGTATGGCTGCTCTGCTGTCCGAGCAGATGTTTATTCTCCTTCCTTTTGTGTTATTTTCCAGGAGGTGTTCTGTGCACCTCAGGATAGCCAATATTTCAGCCGTGAAGACTGTAAAATGGCTTCCCATAGGAATACTCTCCCTATGGTCATCCTTCGGTCCATAAATTCCCGCTCCAAAGCGGTTGTCAATGCCTGATCCGTCGGTGAACCACAGGTCCACATTGGGGTCCTTGGCTCTCCTCGGGTCCAGCCATTCTTTTCTGGTTGGTATCCATTTTTTAAAATGTTTTACCAACTGGTATCTCCTTAGAGTCCTGTCTTGTTTTAAAGTGAAAGGTTGTTTCTGGAGGATGCTGAGCTTCGTGTGCCCTAGGCCAGTGTTCCTCCATTCTCCCTGACACTTTAGTCTATATGCTGCGTTTCTGGCTGCATTAACTACTGCAAGGTCCAGGGGAGGTACACAGAGTGCTACCTCCAGCGCCTCTGTGGGTGTGGTTTTCATAGCCCCTACTGCCGCCCTTAGGTAACTGCCCTATAGGCTTTGCAGGAGGTTCTTTGCCTCCACTTTCCTCGTCCTGGGCCACCAGATCACAGCCGCATAGAGCAGTCTCGGTAATAGCACCGCCCTGTATAGCCATAAGGCCACCCCAGCGCTGATGCCCCAAGACTTGCCCATGGCTCTTCTACACATGCACATGCACGTGTAGAATTTTTTCCTGCTTTCTGCAAGGTGTAATTTCCAGTTAAGTTTAGGGTCTAGAAACAGGCCCAAGTGCTTAACTGAATCCGTAAAAGGAATTTCCTTTCCCCAGAGCTTAAAAGGCTCAATAGGTTCCGGTTTGTATTTCCTGGTGAAGATCATTATATTGGTCTTTGACGGGTTTACCGTCAGACCTTTGGCCTTACACCACTTTTGGACGATTTTCAGGGCCTTGTTCATTCGGTCCCTTAGTATGTTTAGAAAGAATCCCGTAATCACTATGGCTATGTTATCCGCATAGCCACAGGTCAGGAAACCCTTCTCTTGCAGCTCCATTAGGAGATCGTTAACGACAAGGCACCAAAGTAGGGGGGATAAAACCCCTCCCTGTGGGCATCCTTTGCCTGGTTTGCCACTTATAATAGTGTCGTCATGCATGACCATCAGGTTCCTCCCCGCCAACATGTCCTCTGTCCAGTCCACCAGCGGTTCCGGGACCCCATGTCTGGTCAATGCTTCTTTGATAGCTATGGTCGAGGTGCTATCAAAAGCCTCTTCGATATCCAAAAAGGTCCCAATAGCGTATCCTTTAGCCTCTAGCTGTGTCTCTATTTTGCCCGTCAGGTGGTGTAGAGCGGTCTCAGTAGACCTGCCCTCTCTGTAGGCATACTAGGCACTAGCTAGGGGATGGTCCCTTAAAGGTCCATCTTTAAGAAACCTATCAACCAGTCTTTCTAGGGTCTTCAGTAGAAAGGATGTTAGGCTGATAGGTCTGTAGTCCTTAGCCCTGATATGTCCATTCCTACCGGGCTTGGGAATAAAAACCACCTTGGTGGCTCTCCATTTCTGGGGGACATGTCTTAGAGCAATGCTAGCCCTAAAGATTTTGGTCAATGGGCCTATCATTGCTCCTAGTCCCTCCTGGAGAAGTATGGGGTGTATACCGTCCGGTCCCGGAGCTTTATACGGCTCGAAGGAACCGACAGCCCACTCCACTGCCTGTGGGAAAACCACCTTTGCCGCCAAGTCCCATGCCCTGGGCTTGTATATAGCCCTAGGCTGTCCTTGGCTTCCTATTTCCGAAGAGATCTTCTGAAATCCCGGGAAGTGGACCTCCATGAGATGATTCAGAGTCTCTCCGGTTGATTCAGTGAACTCCCCACTAGGTAGCTTGAGACAGCTCCACTGTGGGTTGCTCTCTTTGCAGAGGATTCTGCACAGTCTGGATGCTTCTGGAGCACTTTCGATACTTGCACAGAAATTCCTCCACCCTGTTTTCTTAGCGCTTACTATCGCTTTTTTATAGACACGCTGGGAGTCCCTGTACTTTTCCCAGGCTACCGGCGTGTCCACATTTTTAGCCCTATTAAAGAGCCTTCTCCCCTCAGCCCTGAGCTTAGATAGCTCTTTATTCCACCATGAAATTTTGGCTGAGGCGTTCTTCAGCTCCAGTGGACAATTCATCTCGAAGGATTCCCTGATGGCATCATTCATAAAGTCCGACGCCAATTCCAGGTCCTCCTTCGTGTGAAATCTGGTCGGAGCATTTTTAAGCCGACTTGCTAGGTCGGCCCTAAAGCCCTCCCAGTTTGTTTTCCTGGGGTTTCTCCCCCACTTGTCTTCCTTTTATACTTGCACAAGGTCAAAACGGATCTGCCTGTGGTCGGATCCTGAAGGTTCATTTGAGACCCTCCATCCCGCCACCAGATCCACCATGCCCTTTGTGCATAAGGTAATGTCTATCACTTCCTGTCTTCTAGAGTCCAGGAAGGTTGGTTCCGTTCCTTTATTTAGGATTTGCAAGTCAGTGTTCATAACGAAATTGAGTAGGCTTTCTCCTCTCGGGTTTATGTCGGTGCTTCCCCACACTAGATAGTGGGAATTTGCATCGCACCCCAAGAGTAGGTCTAGCCCTCTCTCTCTCTCGCATAACCCACTAATTCTATCACGTTCCTCTGGGGGGGGGGGCGGTTCTTCCAAGTCGTAGGGCATGTAAACTGACCCCACTATCAGATCCCTGACCCCCCCATCGGCCATCTTCAGCTTCAGTTTTACAGCGACTAAGTCGCCGTCACTGAACTGTGGTAGTAGACAAGCGTCTAATCCTTTTACCGCAATGCATGCCCTTGGTCGGTCCGCATTGTCGGCTTTATACAACCTACCACAACCACCCAGGCCCATAAGGCGTCCCTTGATAAGCCACGGTTCCTGGATGAGAAATAAGTGCTTTGTGTGCATCACAGCTGCGCACTTGGCCAATACAGCAGAGGCGCTTTTGCTGTGATGCAAGTTAATTTGTATGAAGGGGATACCCGAGTCCGCCATTTCTAAGCAGTACCCGCCTTATCCACCTTCTTACTCGTTGCCCCTCCGCAGTCACTTACAGGCAACTTAACCGTCGCCTGGCCGAGTCCGCAGAAGGGCTTAAAATTGAGTGCTTTAAGAGCCCTCAACGCTCCCTCCCCGATAAGAACAGCGAAGTGGGTGCTCGTGGCATCCCTACTTTCGCTGCCCCTCGCGACCACCCAATCCGCGGCCTGGAGTCCCTGATTTTGCCTGTCAAGTAGCTCTATCGCTTCCTTGACAGGCATCTTAGGGTCCTCCACATGCACTACGACTCGATGTTGCTTAGGAAGCTCATCGAGCCGCAGCACACGCAGTCGGACCCCATTTAGGTCTATTTCTGAAGTTGTAACGGTACGCGTTTTCTCGCTCGGAATTAGCTCGTCGTGCCAGGGTGAGAAAACGTGGAGACACTGGTTGGTTTCAAAATAAATAATTTATTCCTTTCTTCAGATACACCAAGATGAATGTGTGGGTGTGTGTGTGTGTGGCGTGTATGCTCCGCCGAGCCGCTGTATGAATGTATTATGCGGTCGGGCCGCTGTGTCGGTCGAGTAAACGCGGAGGCACACTTGCCTTACGGATCGCGAGTAAACGCGGAGGCACACTTGCCTTACGGATCGCGAGTAAGCGCGGAGGCACACTTGCCTTACGGATGGCGAGTAAACGCGGAGGCACGCTTGCCTTACGGATCGCGAGTAAACGCGGAGGCACACTTGCCTTACGGATCGCGAGTAAACGCGGAGGCACGCTTGCCTTACGGATCGCGAGTAAACGCGGAGGCACACTTGCCTTACGGATCGCGAGTAAACGCGGAGGCACGCTTGCCTTACGGATCGCGAGTAAGCGCGGAGGCACGCTTGCCTTACGGATTGCGAGTAAACGCGGACAGGTGGTCTGGGTAGGAGCTCAGTCGGGAGCACCCGACTGAGCGGCCCGTACACCGGGAGCGCCCGGCTTGACAACGGGAGCACCCGTTGCCTGTACGGCGGAAAGGGTCGGGAGCGCCCGACCCCGAAGCAGGAGATCACAGGTAGAGCCAACCGGGAGCGCCCGGCTGGTCGGCCCGTACCCTGGGAGCACCCAGGTGAGAACGGGAGCACCCGTTCTCTGTACGGAGGAAGAAACGTTGGGAGCGCCCAACGTGGTCAGGAGAGCGGTCGTGTCGAGACCAGGATCAGGACAGGACTGGTGTCTGGTGTCGGCTCGAGCCCCCTATTTATACCCCGAGCGCGGATGGTGGGGGCCGCCCCACCGCTCGGGTTGCCCCACCGCTCGGGCACTGGAGTGCACGCTGATCAGGCGTGCACGCTGAACGGGCGCTAGGCCGCCGTCAGGGCCGTAGTGCGAGTGACGAGTACGCGTATCGTCACAAGTTAGGCTTCGAAGCCACCCTTCAGTCTCTTTATCGGTTCAGTTGAAGATAACCGCCCCGTCCCTATCAACGGTGCCCTTGAAGGTGGGAGCTTTGGTACCCTTCGCAATGCCAAGGATACGGTTCCTCACCTTTTCCTTCAAGAGGATCACCTCGTTGTCGTCCAACCTGCGTTCAGGGTAGTCCATGGGAACCATGGCCACCCTAACCAGGCCGGATGTTGTCTGGGCAAAAGTTCTTTGATCGACGACGATCTTAGGCCTTTTGCCCGGCTGTGCAGTACCGGGACTGGGTGTGCTCTGTTCCGATCTGAGTCGTTTGCACGACCCAGCGGACACGCGCTCCCCCGTCTCCAGTATTGCCGCAGGAGCAGAGTTCGGTTCTGGGATAGGCTTTTCAGCCACACCCTTCTCCTCCATCTGCCTCTGCCTTTTATAGCAGCGACGCGCCGCCCCACTAAATTTTTTAACCCGGTTTTTACCGGCTTGTGGCTGGGCCTTATCCGGCTCCTCCCCCAAGCCGCCCGGTCTAATTTCCTCCGGTCGTTCGTCACCTAAGGTGGCCACTCCCTGGAGGACATCTGTAAAATCATTTTTATCTGGTATACTCATCTTGTTCCCACGAGTACCGCGGTTGCGCGATTTCACCCAGGCAGAGCCGCGATTGCCCGGGGCTTGGCTAAATACTCCCGGAGGGCGCCCGGTATCCGGGAGGCACCGTTTGCGACGCAGCACCCCCTGCGCCACGCAGCCTTCAGCACGGTTGCACACACCTTGGCTTGGGAGGTTCCTCTTAGTCGGTCGCGCCCGGCTACACCCCTGAGCGGGTGAACCCCGCGCGCGACCTTAAGCCCCTCCACCCGCCTCAGCGCGGCCACCCGCAGCCTCCGTACGCGCCGGGTCCGCCGAGCGGTCCCGTCGTCCCCAGCGCCCCGCGGACCGCGTGCACCCGCCCCGAGGCTACGACAAGGTGGGAACCCGTCGGGGGGGTCGCCGGTTGTACTTGTACGTAAAAAAAACGGAGAGTACCGAATGTGTATCGATTATCGAACTTTAAATAAATATATATTACGAGATAATTCTCCAATTCCAGTGATAGAAGATCAATTAAATGTTCTTAGAGATAAAGAATATTTTAGTGTACTAGACTTAAAAGATGGATTTTTCCACATTCATATGTCTGAAGAGTCCATTAAATATACTGCATTTGTTACACCATTCGGCCAATTTGAGTTCGTTGTAGTGCCGTTTGGATTAAAAACAGCCCCGACTAGATTCCAAAAATTTGTAAACGATATATTGCAGGAGCTGATCCGTGAGGGAGATGTAATAGCGTACTTCGATGACTTCTTGATAGCAACTAAGTCGTTAGAACGTCATCTCTATGTATTAAAACGCGTATTTAGATTATTGATCGGAAATAGATGTAATCTGCGAATTGACAAATGTAAATTCTTATTTACCAAAATAGAGTATTTAGGCTACTCCATCTCTTCACAGGGCATAAGTCCGACTGATAGTGGCATTGAGGCTGTTTTAAAATTTCCCGTTCCTCAAAGTGTGCGCAATGTGCAATGCTTTCTCGGGTTGTGTTCGTACTTTCGCAAATTTGTTGAAGGATTTGCATTAATCGCTAAGCCTTTGTATGACATACTGAAAAAAGATGCCACGTTTACTTTTACTGAAAAGGAGTTAAATGCTTTTGAGGCTTTAAAATCTAAGTTAGTAGCAGCGCCGATATTGGCCATTTATGATCCTCATGATTATACCGAATTACATTGTGATGCTAGTTCACACGGCTTCGGAGCCGTACTGGTACAGCGTAAGTTAGACCGTAAATTGCATCCAATTTTCTATTTCTCTAAACGAACAACACCAACGGAGAGCAAATATCACAGTTTCGAGCTAGAGACATTAGCTATAGTATATGCTTTGAAAAGATTTAGAATATATTTAGTCGGTATATCTTTCAAGATCGTTACAGACTGCAATGCTCTTAAATTGACGTTACAAAAGAAGGATATTAATCCTAGAATTGCCCGCTGGGCCTTAGAATTGCAAAGTTTTGAATATACAGTAGAACACAGGCCGGGCAATCGAATGAAGCACGTGGACGCACTCAGTAGATCCTTTAATATTTGCGTCATAGAAGATAATCCGTTCGAATACAACTTATCTGTTTGCCAGTCGCAAGATAAAGATATTATTGAACTAGTAGGAAAACTAGAGAAATCAGAAAGTCCATTCTTCGAGATGCGTAATGGATTGGTTTACCGTAAAAAGAATAATGATCTGCTCTTTTACGTTCCTCAAAATATGGAAAATAATATCTTGTTCAGATATCATGATCAAATGGGGCATCTGGGGGTAGAAAAAACTATGGAGGTAATACTTAAAAGTTATTGGTTTCCTGATTTAAAAGCGAAAGTAAGAGCGCATATTTCTAATTGTTTGAAATGCTTAGCATATTCTCCACATTCGGGAAAAACGGAAGGCATTTTGCATCCGATACCTAAAGAAAACATTCCCCTGGACGTATTGCACATTGACCACTTGGGACCCATCGATAAACGGTGTACGACAAAAAAGTATATTTTCCTAGTTGTAGATGCGTTCACGAAATACGTCAAGTTGTACGCCACAAAGACCACCGCAAGTAAAGAAGCTATTAAAGCACTGTCCGATTATTTTAGTAACTAAAGTAAGCCTCGAGTTATTGTCTCCGATAGGGGCTCTTGTTTCACTTCGCAAGAGTTTAAGAGTTTTGTTGATAAGCACGTTATTAAGCATATATTGATAGCCACTGGTTCCCCTCAAAGCAATGGTCAGGCGGAACGATTAATTAATCGCGTAGTGATTCCTATGTTGGGCAAGCTTGTAAATAAAGAGGAAGATCAACTTTGGTATAACGTGTTACCGCAGGTCGAACACGCTTTAAACAACACAATAAGCAAAAGTACAAATGAAACACCCAGCCAATTGCTTTTTGGAATCGACCAACGTGGCACAGTAGATGACCTGATTAAGGAATACTTGAATTCGAGCGTAAATGCTAAAGATAGAGATCTAATAGATATTAGAGCAAGGTCTTCCGAAAAGATAGCGTCTTCTCAGGAATATAATAAAAAATACTTTGATAAAAAACACAAGAAACCGACTGTATATAAAGAGGGCGAATATGTATTACTGCGTAATTTTGATAGTACTGCCGGTACTTCTAAGAAGCTCGTTCCTCAATATAAAGGGCCATATGTTATTGCGAATGAATTGCGAAATGACCGATACTTAGTTTCCGATATCTCAGGATTTCAAAACACCCAAAAAAAGTATCAAGGCGTTTGGGAAGCCAAAAACATGCGGCCCTATGTTAAGTAGACCATTAGGGATAAATAGCTTGTAAGACGTCACACTATGTTTAATAATTGTTGTTGTTTGCGTTATCCTTTCAATGAATAAATCGGGGACGATTCTGAATCAGGATTGCCGAAACTGTAGGAACTATAGTATAATGCGGCATAGCAACCCGATCGTCCTTCGATCGCGTAAATATTTTCGTGCCCGCTTCGCGACAAGAGCATTAGTCTTATGTTCGATATTATTTTGTTAAGAAGCAGCGCGTCCCGCCAACGGGCAAACAGGCTCAGTCCTGCAACGACCGCCGAAAGAGCCAGTCTCTCTCGTTTTCACGGATCTGTATCAGTAATAAATCCTGACTATTATAAACATATTAACGAGTGGCTTCCTCCTCTTACACTTTTGTCATGATTAAAGCAGAGAATACTTTTTATTTATGCTTTCTAGCATATAAAATTGTATATATACTTTTCAATATTCTAACTATTCTCTGCTTTAACAAAAAGACTATTCAATATACAAACAATTCGCTGCTTTAAATAACTTTCCTTCGTTCATACATGTACTATTTCCACATACATATTAGTCGATTATGCCTTTCAATACTCAAAATAACTGCTATATTTTCCAAACTCTTTTTGTTAATAACTTTTTAATGAAGAAAGTCCACGGCTAAAACCTTTTGATTGTTACTCAGGGTTGCGACCTTGACAACGTATGTCAAGGTCAAGGTTATTGGAGAGGGGTTCGGTAATCGGTATATTTACCATATTTGGAACCTCTTTTCTAAATTTTTGCAGCAACACTTCTGCGCAAGTATGAAGGCAGTCAACTTGCTGATGACCTCAAGGCAGTCAAATCGTGGCTGTGGAATGCACCTTGGCGATTAGAGGGTCGAGGACCCCTGAAGCAGAAAGTCAATGAGACAACCTAAAATACTAATTGCTGCTTTTTTCCTTTTTTTAAGTTATTTGGTATAATTAATATCTCAAGCACTAATGTAATTTTCATTTTTTGATTCATTTATTAGTACTGAATGTGATATTTTTTGTGAATTTCTAATAACTGTGGATTCACAAACAGTACCTAAAGTATAAATATGTTATACTTGTAGTTTTTATTTGATTCATTTGGTGTACGTAAATGTGATATTTTGTTAGTCATGAAAAAATTTATATAGACTGCACATATCCAAGAGTTCAAAGTATCTAAAGTACAAATGTAGTGTCACTTGTATTTTTTTTCAGTTATTTGGTTGAATTAAATGTGATATTTTGTTAGTCATAGAAAAATTCATATAGACTGCAGATATCCAATAGTTCAAAGTATCTAAAGTACAAATGTGTTACTAAGTATTTTTTGTTACAGTCATTTGATGTAATTAAATGAGTTATTTTGTTAGTCATAAAAAGAGTTTACCCATCTTTTACATTTCACACGCCCATCTGTATAAGTCCACTTCTTGTAGATTTATAGAATCCGCTATCGATTTTTGGCTCCTGCAATGGCTGCGTTTCGATATTCACTGTCAGTGCTGAAAGTCTATTGTTTACGTCACGTAATCTATAGATTTTCTGCACTGATAGTGCATGAATATCCTGGGGGTCGATCATGTATCAAGGTGGAAAAGTGAAAAGTGAAAAGTTTCATAATATGACTATCTCTTTCATAATATGACTATCTCTTACTATTCAACACCAATAGAAAGAGATAGTCAGAAAAAACTTTTCAGTTTTTACGTTTCCGCAATTAGGGGAAACGATACATGATCCATCTCCAGAACCTAGCCTACGTCGAATTGACGTCAAGACTCATTTTCGTGAGTTCTAATTGAAATCGATGTGATTTCGACGTCGACGAGAGATCGATATTTCAGTCACTGAGACATAGAATCGACATGACATTTCGATGTCTTCGTTTGACGTCGAATCGACGTCGAATCAATCTCTCAATTCTTACTGGGATCGTTGAAACATCTGAAACCATCCGACACATGCCTGAAGTATTCCAAAAAACACGGCAGTCATTGCTCCGTCGCTGCGACTTTTGTCGTAACTTTGAACATTTACTGTAAACATGTAAAATTAACGGAGTAAAATTATTGTATTGCAGGTTGTGATGATTCAATTAAACGCCCGTTACGCCGTAACGAAGCGTCGTCGATCCATGGTTCCTATACTTAAAATGATTTTATTGGTCCCTTCTTTCATCACACAAAATGGTACTTAGATTTTCATCACCTGTATAATAAAAAATCTCAAATTGCTACATGCAGCAAACACCGAATTTGGTCGAATTCAGGTGTTTGGTGCAACCGAGAAAAAGAATAAACAATCTAACAACACAAACTTGAATGTCGAACCGAACGTCGCGTTCGCTGTTCGTTCGCTAAGTGTATACCCAGATTAACGCTTATTCTGATAATATATGTGATATTATGAAGCGTTCGTGTCGGGTTTATTGTTGTCGTGTGCGAGCTAAAACGAGCCGAACGCGCCACGAAAAGGTTGAGAATTTCCTGCGATCATTTTTTGTTAAGAGAGTCGGCGAAGGCACCCATGGTTGAACGACCGTTCTTGTTAAGATTCGAAAGTTGGTGAAGATGCCCATCGCGCGTCGCCGGGCAGGTAACCGACATAACAATTTCTTTTCAGAGCTGAAAGTTCTAACAATTACATATTTCATTTTGATTGTAATAAAACTTCTCCAACATGTCGTATTATAATATATTAATATAGCCCTTTTTGCAACTTTTTGAAGTAAAACTTCTATGAGGGCGATTCGAAACGGAAGCGTTACGGAAGTCGCGTTACGGAAGTCCGTCACGAAAAGTCGAAATTTGTACGGGAGTGATTCGGTGCGTCGCGTTACGCGTTCGCGTTATGGAAGTCCGTCATGAAAAGTCGAAACTTCTACGGGAGTGATTCGGTGCGTCGCGTTACGCGTTCGCGTTATGGAAGTCCGTCACGAAAAGTCGAAACTTCTACGGGAGTGATTCGGTGCGTCGCGTTACGCGTTTTCGTTATGGAAGTCCGTCACGAATAGTCGGAACTTCTACGGGCGTGATTTGATGCGCCGCGTTACGCGTTCGCGATACGAAAGTCCGTCACGAAAAGTCGAAACTTCTACGGGAGTGATTCGGTGCGTCGCGTTACGTGTTCGCGTTACGAAAGTCCGTCACAAAAAGTCAAAACTTCCAGGGGCGTGATTCGGTGTAGGAGCGTTACGGTCGACCGTCAGATCCGAGCGTCACAAAAATGTGTTCTCCTATTAATTATAACATGCAAAAACATGCAAAGAAATTTGCGTGTGGCCTCTACGCGCGGCAGAAGTGAAACTTCCTAGCTGTGAAGAATAGGATAGTATCTCGTTTATAGTATCTGAATTAAAGCCTGTGTAATTAACAAATAAAATTTTAACTATAAATTAAAGCTGATGCAATTCACAAATAAAAATTGATATGTGAATTAAAGCCTGTGTAATTCACAAATTAAATTTTAATTTTAAATTAAAGCCGATGCAATTCACAAATAAAAATTGATTTGTGAATTAAAGCCTGTGTAATTCACAAATCAAATAATTATAAATTAAAGCCGATGCAATTTACAAATAAAAATTGATTTATGAATTAAAGCCTGTATAATTCACAAATCAATTTTTAATTATAAATTAAAGTGTTGATGGGATGGATCGAGGAAGCGCAGAAATAATCAGGAATATAATTGAGTAACACACCAGTATATTCTACGTGCTTCTTTACACAGCGGTTAGCGAAACGATAGAGAGCGGCGTCAGCAACTCAGAAGGAGTGTGCTCGTATCAGCGCCGTGATAGGAAGAGACGGCGGTTGGCCGCATTAGCGCGGACCTTTGAGAATCGCCATAATACAACACCCCCACTCGATGTGCAAAAAGTCCTAGAGGGGGTCCAGTTCCTTCAGTCCGCATAGCTTCAAACATTTCGAGTGCTTTCCTTTGGACAGTGCCTTGGTCATCATGTCCGCTGGCATGTCCTCCGTAGGCAGGTAATGGATACTGATCCTCCGATTTTTCAAGGCTTCCCGGACAAAATAATGCCGAATGTCAATATGTTTGCTACGCTCATGATAGGTAGAGTTTTCGGCAAGTTTCTTGGCTCCAAAGTTGTCATTGAATAATACTCCGCTGGCCGAGTCTTCAAATCCTAACTCAGCCAGGAATTCGTTTAGGTAAATCGCCTCCTTAGTAACTTCGGCCAATGCCATGTATTCGGCCTCCGTTGACGAAAGGGCCACAGTCTTCTGTTTCTTGGAGTCCCAAGAGATAGGTCCATTACTTAAGAGAAACGCGAATACGATATATGAGCGTCTGTCCATGGGGCAATTTTCCCAGTCAGAATCGACGAATCCAATGAAGGGGGTTGAACTCCGCTCGAACATGATTCCGACGTCAATAGTACCCTTCAGATACTTCAGGACACGCTTTCTGGCCGCCCAATGTTCCTTATCGAAGTTCTCGTTAAATTGGCTGTGATAGCTCACGGCGTGAGCGATATCGGGTCTCGTGGAAACAGCCAGATACATTAAAGAGCCTATTAGTCCCGGTAGAGTAATCTTCGCACTTCGTCATCTACCTCGTGGTTTGGTTTGTTCAGTCTTGAGTTTGCGTCCATTGGAGTGCTGACTGTTTTCGAATCTTCCATACCGAATCTTCTTAACACGTCCTTGATGTATCCTCGTTGATTCATGAGTATTTTGCCCTCGCGTCGTGAGAACTCTATTCTTAGACAATATTTGATGTCCCTCGAGTTCTTCAGATCAAAATCGCGAGCCAGTTTCGATTTAATTTCCTCAGATCTCTTCTTGTCCTTGGATACAATTATGATGTCATCAACATAGATAATGATATACGAAAATCATTCCTTTTCCGTTATGCAATACACACATGCGTCGGCATTTGTCGGTTCAGCTCCAATTTTTCGCAAGGGCTCATCCAGTTTTTCGTGCCAATTTCTTCCGGCCTGACGAAGTCCATACAATGCCTTCTTCAAAAGGTACACCTTGTTCCCAGCTCGTAACTCTCTCAGTATGGCGTCGGCTTTCCTCTTCAGGATCTTGTCACTGGCTTTATCTTCCGCGATGGATTCGAGAGCTTCCTCCAAATATTGGGGAGGCTCCATGAGCAATTCCTCGTCAATGTCTTCATTCAGATGGGCTGTGGTTATGTCCAAGTGTCGAACACTCATATCTTCCTGAGCCCAGAGCCATCAAAAGACGAATCGAACTCATTCGCGCTACGGGAGCAAAGGTCTCGTTGTAGTGAAATCCAGGACGCTGTGCAAAACCTTTTGCCACCAGACGAGCCTTTCTTCTCTCCAGAGTCCCATCAGAGTTGTATTGGTTACGGTGTACGAAACAATTCCCGATCACTTCCTTGTCCTTCGGACGGTTGATCAACTGCCATGTATCGTGCTTGAGAATTGACTTCACCTCTGAGCTTATGGCTTGACGCCAATTTTCTGCGTCCTCACTAGACATGGCCTGCTTGAGTGGTATCTCGGTCAAGCCTGCAAAGATTGACTGTACATTTCCTGCCTCTTCTCGGGCTGGTATTGCAGTCGGGGCCTTTCCCTCTGTCCGGTACGAAATATCCGTGGTCTTCCGGGTCCTCTCTTCGGCTGATGTTGATCTCTATTCCCATCAAGATCTTGTTCGCGCTCGACGACGTCGTCGTCATCTTCATGCACCGGCTCATCAGATTCCAATGGAGTTAACTCGATTTCCACCGTATGATTTTCAGAAGGAGACTCCGTTATTTCTTCACTTTGACGTAGATCTTCAGGGATGAAATCTTCAAGAGTTGTCGAACTGCATGTGGGGGAACTTACAAAGGTCACATCCCGTGACACTGCAATTTTCTTCTCTTCGGTTAACCACATCCTGTAACCCTTCGAAGACTCCGAGTATCCTAGAAATATTGCCGGTCTGCCGCGGGGGTCAAACTTTCCTTTGGCTGTTTCCGTATCTAAGCAGAATGCTTTACATCCAAATTCTCGAAAATGTGATACGATTCCCTGTCCATACTTTGTAGGGCGTTTTCCAATCCAGACTAGAGCTTGGAGTTCTATTCCGAATGTAATTCGCAGTCGAAACAGCCTCGGCCCAAAATAAAGCTGGCAGCCCCGATTGTAACAAAAGGCACCTCGCAGTATCCAGCAGAATCCTGTTTTTCCGTTCAGCCGTGCCGTTTTGTTCTGGATGGTATAGTATCGACAATCTTCTTGTAATCCCGTGCTCGGCAATGAAAGCATCAAATTCGAGGTTTTTGTACTCTCCTCCGTTGTCCGATTGGAGATACTTTATCTTCTTGTCTCTCTGGTTTTCGACCAAGGCTTTGTACTCTTTGAATGCGCTGAGCACTTCGCCTTTGGTTTTTAGGAAACGTACCTCGCACCACTTGGAACAATCGTCAATAAAAGTAACGAAGTATTTCGCCCGTCCGTGCGACTCGACGCGCATAGGGCCACACACGTCGGAATGGACAACTTCCAGCAGCTGCGTGTTTCGCTCACTTTTCTTGACGAAAGGGGCGCTCGTCATTTTGCCTTTCAAACAAATATCGCAGCTTCTCCGTCAGTTTCTTAACAATAATAATATTAATAATAATAATAACAAGTAACACATTATT
This sequence comes from Leptothorax acervorum, assembly GCA_035220615.1. NCBI lineage: Eukaryota > Metazoa > Arthropoda > Insecta > Hymenoptera > Formicidae > Leptothorax > Leptothorax acervorum. The sequence continues at coordinate 54,854 of JASTWQ010000744.1, forward strand.
TATTTCGCCAGTGATAATTAACAAGAATTTTTTAATCGACTTTAACTGGCAATATTCAATCATTTTTCCGAAATAAACGTTGAAAAACTGCGAGCCGACCAGATTTGTCAGATTCACACAGCACGTTTTTAGCAACAAATCTGGTCGGCTCGCAGTTTTTCAACGTTTATTTCGGAAAGATGATTGAATATTGCCAGTTAAAGTCGATTAAAAAAATCTTGTTAATTATCACTGGCGAAATAAATAATGTATTACTTGTTATTATACCTACACCTTTGACAAAAATATCGGTGTTCCATCTTATTATTGTTTAGAAGTCATCTTAATATGTGTTATTGCGATAAATATTACCACATGCCCCGGTAGTCGAATTGGTTACGACGCCCGAACGGAGTGCGGGAGGTTCCAGGTTCGAACCCTGGCTGGGGTAATATTTTTCGCAATATAAATTAAAAACTATTTAAATTGACCAAAATCCATGGTCGAATTCATAGTCTCGATTTGATCTGAAAACGTGCTGTGTGAATCTGACAAATCTGGTCGGCTCGCAGTTTTTCAACGTTCATTTCGGAAAGATGATTGAATATTGCCAGTTAAAGTCGATTAAAAAATTCTTCTTAATAATAATAATCTTTATTAACGGATAATAAACCCTTTAGCGTACAAAGAAAAAAAAACATAAAATTTTACAACATAATATAAAGAGTATTTAAGTTACGAGAGTAGACAAAAAAGTTTTCGTTTAAAAGTTGATACAGAGCCACCAAAAAAGTCAACCCTATTGGAGAAATTACTAGCAGATATTATTAGTCTATTTACACAAGAATTTACGCTATACATAGTACGCGGTGATGCCCGACGTAGAAGATGGAGTACTGTCTTAATTCTCTAGTCGGGATGTAAAAATTGATACGTTCCAACAAATCCGGACAATCAGTAAAGTAATTGAGAAGCTTAAAAATAAAAGTAAGATCGAAGGTTAGTCTCTTATTTTCTAAAGATGGAAGATTGAATCTATCTAATATGGCTCAATGTCTCTCCTTTGCCATGCGCACAGCCTCCCACATCTGAACTTGGAATTCAGATCGCGTTGGCTTCTGAAAGTGCCGGTTCCTGCATACAGTTTCTGGAAGGAAGTGTGAGATACATCAGAAACATAATATTTAAAATCTGTGTTAGTAAAAATGGAAAAATTCGTACCGTATATTGCCTTAATCAGACGAGCGTTGTTGTACAAGACACGCTGCCCTTCCTCTCGGCCCTACCAGGTAAACGACAGCATCAGTCAGTCCTTTCCTTCAAGCATAGATTTACGGCTTCCTTTAAATACGATAGAAGCCATCGATGTATTTGAAATAAATTACCTAAAAAAAAATAAAAATTAAAATGCGTAATATACATATTTAAGAATTAATGAGGGCGAAATTGTTCTTACAGCATCGGCGAATAACCGTTGTGGTCGATATTTTCGAATGCGTCCGTCTGTTTTAATTATGATCATTTCGGATATCCAGCAGGCTTTTGCGGCGCGGAATGGCGATCCTGTTCGCATTTCAATATTTTTTCTAATAGTCCTTTCATTTTTATGAAAACAAAAAGATTACACAAAGTTAGAAAAAGAGGAGTTTTATATTAATATACATTTCATTCTTACTTCAGCTCTGCCTTCACGCAATCGAGTCGCTCCTCTAATTTTCTGTAATTTATATATATGTGTACATTATTTACAAGCCTACATCCTTTTGACAAACTTATCTGTTTCTTATAAGTCTTTGTACATATAAATATAAAAGTACCTTGTGTCTGTATTTTATTTCGGGACTTCCTGTGAATAATGGATATCATGTCCTTCGTTTTCACCACACGGTAATGGCAACATGTGTTTTCTTGTTAAATAGACCTGGATCTTGCGGCATTCTGTAACTTGAGCAAAGTATTATTAATATATTTTATCAGTACCTGCGGAAAGTGTCAAATTTTGTGCATTGTGTTTGTGTGTATGTGTGGTTGTATGATAGACAATGTGTATACGTTAGGGATAGGCGATACTGTATCGATATTTTAAATATCGATACTTTTGGGCTATAATATCGATATTTTGTATCGATATTTTATATAACGATATTAGCCTGTATCGATATTCGAGCAAAAATATCGAACTTTCGATACAGTCCATACTTCGACGGATATGGCTTCCTCGCCTGATCGCGAGTGCATACCGTCAATTGCGCGCGCAGCAGCTACTTGGCTTGTGATAGTTGTGATTGGTTACCAATTACGTGTAGGGATGGGCGATACTGTATCGATATTTTAAATATCGATACTTTTGGGCTCTAATATCGATATTTTGTATCTATATTTTATATAACAATATTAGCCTGTATCGATATTCGAGCAAAAATATCGAACTTTCGATACAGTCCATACTTCGACGGATATGGCTTCCTCGCCTGATCGCGAGTGCATACCGTCAATTGCGCGCGCAGAAGCTACTTGGCTTGTAATAGTTGTGATTGGTTACCAATTACGTGTCTAGCGCGGACTGGCGCGAATATTTGCGGCGCAAATGTTGCGCGGCACGTGAGTGGCACGTGGCGGTTGTTACTCGCCCGGTTCGCCGGGCATTCCGCTATTGTGTAGTGTATGTACTGTATGTACTATTGCGGTGTGAAGTCTGCTGATACTGATAGCACGCTATCCGAACGCAGCTTACGTGAGTATAATTTAAGTAAGAATAATTGAATGATTCTCACTTCTTTTCAACTGGATATCTATTGTCTATGATTGGATTGATCAAAGTTTATTTGCATTTTATATTGTAATATTTGAATATAGTTGTTACTATGTGGCAATATTTTTCCAAATTTTGCAGAAGTTATACATGCATGATATTGGATATATTAAGTTTGAAAACTGAACTGGGAACTTGGAAAAGACTTCTAAAAATCCTAATCTCACTTTTTCCACGTTGCTATTGGCCTCACCTTCTCACTAATTCTATAACAGTACTTATCTCATGCATTATCTTACTTGCATGCATTATTTTAGATTATTTTTTTGTCATTTAAATATTCTTCCTGCATTTATTTTTTTCTATGTACAGTGCCACCATCCAAAAGTGATTGTTGGAAATTTCTTGCCCGAACCAGTGAAGGCGGCAAATGTAACATTTGCCAAAAGATGATCAAAACTAAGGGAAATACAACAAATTTACGCTTTCATCTGACCCGAACACATCCTAAAGTTCTGTTACAAATGAAGAGGGCTACTGAGACATTTGATGTCACAGAGGCCTCAACTTCAACGAAACAGAGAAAAGTTATGGTAATAAATGTATACTTACTTTTTGTATTGAAAACTACATTAAGTTTATTAATATTTAACATAAAATAATATACAATATATGTTAAAACCGTTAAGATATAAATCAATACAAAGGAAATAGCCATACGGTCCAAGCTTGGATCTTAGGCAGCTCAATATAATTATTTTCAATATGTATTTAATACGCGTATTTTCCAACATATTAAACTGCGCGCCGATTATTTGTCGGACTTAAAACACAGCTATTGTTGGAACATTAGAAATTCCCTCTCCCTTCCCAGCCAGGGTAATTAAATCGATATCGATTTAATATTAAAATCACTGTAAAAACTTATTGCGAAAGAAATTCCCTCTCCCTTCCCAGCCAGGGTGGGGTAATATTTTTCGCAATAAGTTTTTACAGTGATTTTAATATTAAATCGATATCGATTTAATTAGGGAAGGGAAATATTACCCCAGCCACCCCAGGGTGGGGTAATATTTTTCGCAATAAGTTTTTACAGTGATTTTAATATTAAATCGATATCGATTTAATTAGGGAAGGGAGAGGGAATTTCTAATGTTCCAACAATAGCTGTGTTTTAAGTCCGACAAATAATCGGCGCGCAGTTTAATATGTTGGAAAATACGCGTATTAAATACATATTGAAAATAATTATATTGAGCTGCCTAAGATCCAAGCTTGGACCGTATGGCTATTTCCTTTGTATTGATAAAATAATATTACTAATGCATTTTATATTACGCTTTTTAGCCGCAAGATGAAACTTATCAAGATATTGATGACGATTTTGATATAATGGCAAAAACTGTTTCACCTCCTAATTGTCCAGGATCGCCAGCTTTATCAGTCACGTCAAATATTTCACGATCAGAGGCATCAGTTGTGTCATTACCAGTTGTGAAAAAGAGGCAATGTACTCTTGATTCTACTTTTCAAAACCAGAAATAATTTTATGGTATTTAAGATTTATTATTTAAAGTGTTTTACTTTTAAAATTTAATTTGTTAAACATTTCAATTATCTTATATATATTTTATGTTTTGTCTTTATTACAGATTGAGGAATAAAAGCTGTTGAGTATACCAACAAGCTTATTTTCATGATTGCAAAAGATAATTTGCCATTTGCGACAGTGGAAAAGGAAGGATTTCTTACGTTTATGAAAACAGTTGCACCGTTGTACAAGATTCCCAGCCGGAAAAAAATCACGAGCTTGATCGAAGAAAAATACGAGTTTTTATCAGGTATGATAAAAACAAAATTTTCAGATATTAATAATTTATGTCTAACAACCGACATTTGGACGGATACGTTAAATACTAAAAGTTTCTTAGGTCTTACAGCTCATTATATATTAAAAGAAAGGTTCAAGTCTGTGACTATTGGAGTTACTGAGTTAAATGACCGACATACTTCTGAAAATATAAAAATGTAGTTGTTAAACATATTACGTAATTGGAATATACACGGTCTGTCCCAGATCCAATGAGACTGGTCTCAAAAAAAATACAAAGCGTTTATAATTTTGATTTTTTATTCTTGTTTATTCAAAATAGTGTGACGTCCGTCGGTACATTCCTTTCCCTCCCCCCCCCCTTTTTTTTTTCTCGGCGAAACAACGCCGATGGTAATAAAATAGTAAGAATAATTATATAAGTAATAGCAGTATGATAATAGTAGTAATAGAGCAATAGTAACAGTAGCAATAGTAATAATAGTTGCAGTAATAGTAGTCATAGCGATAATAGTAGTAGTCTTAGGCGTTAATGATAATCGTGTAGTAACAACAATAAATCAATGAATCTTTTTTTGTACAACAACCACACGTAGAAGCGACGAATTAGAGTAGTAGAAATAACTATTTCTTAATCCCGCAAGTTTTTGTTCTGCCTCCGCTATGTAGTCGTAGATGTATTAATCCTTTAGCGTAGATTAACAAGCATAACTCTAAGCCAGCCGCCTCGCGACAATGGCTAATAACTTTTTAACGGCTTGGCAATAGATTGATAATAATATTAAGGAACGCGTACTGTCAGCGGTTTTGAGAAGGCGCGCGGAGAGCCAGACGCTCTCACGCTCACCCGAGCCGGTTATCTTGGAACGGATGCTGTCGTCAGCACCTTCCCACAGCGAATACGCCTCGCTTCTAATAACCGCTAGAAATAATTAATTGCAAAATCTTTTGAATTATCATAAATAAATTTGGAATCAATCACGAATTGTTGTCACAAATAGTAAACGATGTGCATCGGCAACAACGGCGACAGCGCCGACGCTAACCGCTCGCCTTCTCCCGCGCTATAGATCTAGGATCCTAAGATCATAGACTAGATTTAGTAAGTAGATGCAACCTTGCGTAGCGATTGAGTCGCTTATCCGAATTTATTCATAATTATAGCAATAAGAAACAAAGGAAGATTTCTGCACCTCGCGACGCTGGCACCTGATACGCGCGGACCGCGGGCCCTTCCCCTGCCCTCGTACCGCACCGCGCTCGGCAATATAAGACCCTGCCTCGAGACGCGGGCGCTTTTTTTGTGCCGCGAAATTGCCGACAGTAACTTCACGCTACTTCACTTTAAATCTACAACTTAGAGTCAGTGAAATTTTTATCAAGTAGAGTCAGTGCAAGCTCCCCGCGAGGTCTTCGGCCAACCAGCCCGAAGGTGCGTACCACGAGCCGCTCGCAGGTAGCAGTCTCATCCGGAACCAGCGAACGACCTCTCGATCAATTTTTCGAGTATACGAAATCCCGTAAGTCACAATCTCGTCATTATACCGTCGCGAAAGCGCCCGCCTGTTCTTCCGCTCGGCCCGGGCAGCGCTTGTCATCGTTACTTTGTTATCGCGTCTCGCCACCGAACGTAGTGGTCACCGTAATTCTTCACCGTTCGTTTTTTTTTCTTTCACGATTTTGTGATAACGAGGGGTAGTTCTCGCCGAATAACCAATTACGTTTTAATCTCTTTACCGTTTATCTATTGCGCTATCAATCTCGGCACCGAGGATTGTTCGGTGTCGGAAATGAAGCGTATGTGTGATTTTTAAATTACGTTAAATATATAATTTTGTATCACTAAACTACCGGGTTTCTCTCTCAGTTGTCTTGTGTATCTGATCGTGCATACCGGGAGCTACCCTGTTAAACAAAATCTGTATTGAAAATAATATAAAAATGCAGGAAGTTTATGTAGATACCGCATATGAAAATTTATATACGAAGTTGAAAATTTAAAGGAGTGGTGTTTCGAAAATAAAAGTATCGAGCAGTAATATCACTATGCTCATCTGTTTGAAAATTTATATACCTGTAAGGAAATTTTGATCTTTAAGCGTATTTAATTTAAGAAACAGGTTTTATAATTTTTATGAATTTTACTATGAAATACATATGAATTCTTGTTTCCATTCGCGCTTTGCAATTTCAAGAAAAGACAATTGTCGTAAAGAAAGATTACGCATATCATAATATCCAATTTCGAGTGCATCGTATTTTTCAGCTCGCCGTAATTAAAATCCAAGGTCGTATTGTATTTTCAATATGCTCTGTTTGTAACAAATAAATTTATATACAAATGTTCTCACCTTTTTTTTTTCTTTTAATCGAAAATATGTATTATTACCTTGCGCATTCCAAAAATCTTAAAAGGGTTTTTAATGTTTAATGTTGTGTATTAAATTTCACATCAGTGATTAAAATTCATGTTTGTGTATGAATTTAGTTATACAAGTGCCAGAATTTTTATTTCAGATACCCAGTTTGCAAATTTCGTTTACCGTGTTATCGTAAAGGTGTTGTAAATTTCCTATCCTTTTTCTTGTGTATCTTATTCATATGTTATATAAATACGCCCCTCGCCGGACGTAACAATAGTCTCCTTCTGAGTCCATACAGCGCTGGAAACGTTCAACGAATTTTTCGAAACATTTTTTATACTTATCGGCTGGAATGGCCTTTAGTATGGCGGTCGAAGTCTTTTAGATAACCGGGATGGTATCGAAACGATTTCCTTTCATCGCCAATTTCAGTTTGGGGAATAGCCAGAAGTCGCACGGAGCCAAATCAGGTGAATACGGTGGATGATCGATAACAATGATGCCTTCTTTGGTCAAGAATTCACGTACCATGATGGCTTTGTGCGATGGTGCATTATCGTGCAGCAAAAACCAACTGCCTGGCTCTCGATATTCCGGTCGAACTCGTCGCATTCTGGACCACAATCGTTGTAGAACTCCCAGATAATATTTGGTCCAGAATTCGACGAGATCGACCGGAATATCGAGAGCCAGGCAGTTGGTTTTTGTTGCACGATAATGCACCATCGTACGTGAATTCTTGACCAAAAAAGGCATCAATGTTATCGATCATCCACCGTATTCACCTGATTTGGCTTCGTGCGACTTCTGGCTATTCCCCAAACTGAAATTGGCGATGAAAGGAAATCGTTTCGATACCATCCCGGTCATCCAAAATACTTACTTCGACCGCCATACTAAAGGCCATTCTAGCCGATGAGTATAAAAAATGTTTCGAAAAATTCGTTGAACGTTTCCAGCGCTGTATGGACTCAGAAGGAGACTATTTTGAATAAACAAAAATAAAAAATCAAAATAATAAACGCTTTGTATTTTTTTTGAGACCAGTCTCATTGGATCTGGGACAGACCGTGTAGATAAAGAAAGTGTTATAAGTGTTGTATCGGATAACGCGGCTAACATGAAAAAGGCAATTACCGATTTGTTTGGCACTGAAAAACATTTGTTTCGTTTTGCACACACGTTGAACTTAGTTCCATCAATTATCATTAAAGAGGATATTATTGTTAGCAATTTCTGTAAAAAGATTAAAACTATTGTTACATATTTTAAACACTCTGTGGTTGCTGCAGATGAATTGCGAGTTCAGCCTTCAAGTTGATACAAAGTGTCGAAACTCGATGGAATTCGACTTACGACATGCTTGTACGATTTATTGAATTAGCAGATAAAATAAATGGTATTCTTCTGCAACAACCTACAGCACCGATAATGTTGACTGCATTTGAATTACAAGCTGCAAAAGAATTTGTTGATTTATTAAAACCATTTGATGAAGCCACTAGAATTATATGCGGTAACATTATCTTACTGGCAGCAAAGTAATTCCGATTATCCATACGTTAAAAAATAAATTAGATATGCTTACACCAAAAACTAAAATAGGCGTTCACTTTAAATGTGAATTAGAACGTCAGTTCTCAAAAAAATTTATTAATATTGAAAATGTTTATCCGTTGGTGATATCAACTATCCGTACAAAATTACCTTTTACAAAAAGGTAAAAAAAAGACGCCAAGCACGCGTGGTGTACCTTGAAAAAGTCGAAGTAGTTATCTTTGTACCTCGAAAAAATCCAAATAATATCTTTAAGATAATTATTCGCCAGTGATAAATTAATAAAATGTGGATAGTCGGCCTGACTGGCAGTAATTTTACGTTTCGACCCGTATTTTGGGTCATTATTTGATGTTATATTAAAAATTTTATATTGCGAAAAAATATTACCCTAGCCAGGGTTTGAACCTGGAACCTCCCGTATACCGTGCGGGTGTCGTGCCAATTTGACCACTGAGGCTATGGTAATATTTCTTCGCAATAACACATATAAGATGGAGCACCGATTTCTTCGGTTGACGGTGTGTATAACGTCTTTTTTTGATATGAACATTGAAAAAACCGTGAGCCAACTTGCTTTGTCGGATTCACACAGTATTTTTTCGGATCAATCGTTGAGACATCATTGAACCAAACGATTGATCCGAAAAAATACTGTGTGAATCCGACAAAGCAAGTTGGCTCACGGTTTTTTCAATGTTCATATCGAAAAAAGACGTTATACACACCGTCGACCGAAGAAATCGGTGCTCCATCTTATATGTGTTATTGCGAAGAAATATTACCATAGCCTCAGTGGTCGAATTGGCACGACACCCGCACGGTATACGGGAGGTTCCAAGTTCAAACCCTGGCTGGGGTAATATATTTTTTCGCAATATAAAATTTTTAATATAACATCAAATAATGACCCAAAATACGGGTCGAAACGTAAAATTACTGCCAGTCAGGCCGACTATCCACATTTTAATAATATCTTTACCTTGAAAAAATCGAAGTAATATATTCCTTGAAAAAATCGAAGTAATATATTTATTACAAAAAAAAAAAGAAATGATATCTTTAAATTGCGCCAATTAAATATATATTATATCGAAAAATAACTATTGTTCTTTTAAAAAATGTATTCCCATTGAAGTGAAAAAATTAATATAAAATGTGAAAAATTTTAGTGAAAAAAACTTGGCGCTGCTAAATTTTAAAATATTTGAAAGCAATAAATAACTAATTTAAAATATTAAATTAATAATTACAATGTGAATGTAGAGACTTTCACACATTAATTTAAAGTACTTTTTCCATTTATAGAAATTGTTTCATTAATATATATTATTATGTTTAGCAGCGCCAAGTTTTTTTCACTAAAATTTTTCACATTTTATATTAATTTTTTCACTTCAATGGGAATACATTTTTTAAAAGAACAATAGTTATTTTTCGATATAATATATATTTAATTGGCGCAATTTAAAGATATCATTTCTTTTTTTTTTTTGTAATAAATATATTACTTCGATTTTTTCAAGGAATATATTACTTCGATTTTTTCAAGGTACAGATATTATTTCGATTTTTTCGAGGTACAAAGATAACTACTTCGACTTTTTCAAGGTACACCACGCGTGCTTGGCGTCTTTTTTTTTACCTTTTTGTAAAAGGTAATTTTGTACGGATATCACCCCTTTTTGTTACGGATACATCAAACGCCATAATGACTATCGACATTGACATTTATGTCTGATAAAATCAAATGTAAATATTTTTTGTATTATAACTTACAAGAATTATATCTGAGAGTTTGACATCCTTAAATGTGCAGTGTAGTTTGTATAAATTTATAAATCATTTAAAAAATGAAGACACAAAATATGAATATATTAGGCAAAGTCAAGTTTGTCGAGAGCATATTATGCAGTGTTTGCTAATAAATTTTATCGAAAGAAAAACAGATTTGATACAGAATTTGGCATGTACGATGCTATTGGCAGAATGTTATAGTAGATAATATATGTATAGTAAAGTTTGTTAACAAAATAAGACAATTAATAATCTATAATACAAACTACACTGCACATTTAATTAAGGATGTCACTATCAGATATAATTTTTGTGTTATAATACTAAAAATGTTTAGATTTAATTCTATCAGATATATTCGATAGTCATTATTAGAGAGAGAGAGAGAGATTGATTGATTGATTGATTGAGTTTATTATGCCCAAGCCGAGGCTATAGGGCAAAGATACAATTAACGAAGGACTTAGAATGTAACATAATAGTAGCCGAGTAGTAGTAAGAAGAGAAGTTACAAATATGTTGCATACTAATGTAAACTTAAAACTAAAATATAAACTAAAAGAAAAAGCAAGAACGGCAATCCGCAACTCAACTTAAACTAAAGCAAGAAACAATATATATATATAACACAGCAGACTAGAAGTCTGACTAGACGACGGTAACATTGCAAAAGCAAGAACAATAATCCGCAACTTAACCTAAACTAAAGCAAGAAACTTATTAGTATGGGCAGATACCTTAACCTAGACAATATATATATATAACGCAGCAGACTAGAAGTCTGACTAGACGACGGTAACATTGCACAAAGTTATTTACACAAGATGGCCAAGAGTATCAAATAGAGAGAGACAGAGAGAGAGAGAGAGAGAGAGAGAGAGAGAGAGAGAGAGAGAGAGAGAGAGAGAGAGAGATTGATTGAGCTTTATTAGCCTTCTCGGCTATTATTTACATCAAATGTCTACAATTATTCAACATGAGGTACAATATATTCTTTTAACATACGTTTAAATTGATCTAATTTTTCACATTGCCTTAATTCAGTCGGTAAGGCGTTGTACATATTCAAACCTTCATAAAACAAACTTTTTTGTCCGCTTTTCGTTCTACGAAATTGTATTGCAATACACCCGGTCTGTCTCGTTTGCCTTCCACTAACATCTCCTACTATTTCTATCCTATTACCTAAGTGTTTTGGCAACATACCTTTTACTATCTTAAAAATAAAAATGCACACATTGTACCTTAGCCTCTGTCTTACATTCATAAACCTGAGAGTTTGCAGCATTAATTCTACTTTAATATATCGAGAACATTGTAAGATAACTCTCATGGCTCGGTTTTGAGCTACTTGCAATCGATTCAGCTGCGTTTCACCCATGCCTACTAACAACGTTGCACAATACTCAAAATGAGGTGCTATGATTGACTTATACACAGTACATCTAGTGTACACCGATATATCATTTCCTATTCTATTCAGAAAGCTTACTTTTTTCCCGATTTTCTTTAACATATAATCACAGTGATCCTCCCAACGGAGTCTACTATCAATCATAACACCCAAATGTTTTGTTTTCTCCACACGCTCTATTACAGTTCCATCTAAGCTTTTCACTATTATGTCTGCTTTTAATTCTTTCCTTATACTTCTAACTATCATATATTTGGTCTTATCTGCATTCAATTTCAACATATTTACATTCGGAGAGAGAGAGAGAGAGAGAGAGAGAGAGAGAGAGAGAGAGAGAGAGAGAGAGAGAGAGAGAGAGAGAGAGAGAGAGAGAGAGAGAACGCGAGCGGGGAACGCGAGCGGGGAACGCGAGCGGGGAACGCGAGCGGGGAACGCGAGCGTGACCGCGAGAAAGAGCAATACGTACGATAGATATAACCTCGCCATCCTCGCTCAGGGTGTATCCCAGGAACCAGCCATCCACAAGGCGCGAACTCTGTCACTCTAGCACTCATGTACTCCGTTCGGAGTGTTCGGACGCGACGACGCGGATGGAATATTTCTCGACGACGCGGACGTCTGAAGCGGCCAATTATATGTACGAGTTTGACTCGCGAGTCCGGATCTGCGAGCTTGATTTGCGGACCGGACTCGATCGTTTTTCACCACACACACACACACCACACACACACACACACACACACACACACACACACCACACACACACACACACACACACACACACTCCCGAATAGTCTCGATTCTATAAACGTTGATCCCGTTGATTTAATCTCGACAACGCGACGCGGACGTCTAAAGCAGCCCGTAACATGTACGAGTTTGATTCGCGAGCCGGACTCAAACGTTTTTCACCACACACACACTCCCGAATAGTCCCGAAATTTGGCTCGTCGGACGCCGAGCCCGTCTCGTAACATCTCACCCACGAACGAGTAGAAACCGAGCCGAGCCGGACTCGCGACGTGTATGGGCAGCTTTATGGTTATGTTATGTTTACATGTGTCACATCACATGTGATCGAACTAATGCCAGCGCCGCATCGCATAACGGCAAGGCTACGAAAGTTACAAAATCAGCAACTCCAGTGCTGCTGCCGCGCGCCGTGGCGAACGAAGCAAACGGAGAACGTCGACGTTTCTTAATTGAAAATTTTACACTTTATCCTATGCATCGTAATATCTCCGCTCGTAGGGCACGTAGCGGAAAAATAAAAACACTTTTCTTATATAAATTTGGTCCAAGCTTTACGATAAGTCTAGTTAGAACTTGATCCGTTCACTGGTTATCGAGATCTAAAAATCTCGGGTACTCGCAACTCGTCGCGTCGCGTATATAGAGCCACGGCTGTCTCGCTCCGCGCGTACTTGGCGCGAGACACTACCGTGTCTCTTGATTTTAGATCCTCGATTCAAGAACCTTCATTTTTCTGATAAAATTGCATACGCTCATTGTGTTAACAAAATCACGCAAATAATAAATATAAATGCAAATAAATCAGATATATGCAATTTTCAAGACGCGCAACAAAATAATTTAATCCAAAGTGATCATTTTTGGACATTTTACGAAAATTTAGTTGCTAAATCCAAACATACGTTAAAGAATAACGATTACACAATGTCGGATAAACTTAAATATTACTTAAATCAACCACTAATGAAAATGGATGGCAATCCACTAAAATATTGGTTAATAAATATGCATTCCGATTTAAAAAGCATAGCATTGAAATATTTAATTATAATTGCGACCTTCGTTCCAAGTAAACGATTATTTTCACGGGCCGGAAATATTGTCACCGAAAGTAGAAATCGTATAACAGGTGAACATTTACAACAGATGCTTTTTTTAAATTCTCTTTTTCTGGAAGATTGGTTATTGTAGTGACTATATATGTATATATTTTCGTATATACTTTGTGACGTGACATGGTCGCGTCAACCGCTCGGACGTGTGCTCGGCCAAGGGGAAGGCCGGCGGGGGACGGGGTGGCGCCTCGGCATGGATCGGGGAGGGCTACTTTGCGTTAATATTAAGTAAGATTTTATAGAAGGAGCGTGGTGAGCGTATCAGGGATGGAACGATGGAAGGTCGGCCACCTGTGTAACGACTTCGTGTCGCGACGAGGGAGCAGCGGAGCATCGAGGGGGATCGGATGGGGTGGTTTGCCGACGGGCGAGTCACGTCGGGGCCCGCCGTTAGACCACCCAGCAGCCCCGCAAGGCGAGTCGAGTCCTCCGAGCCGCCGCAGCCAAGAGGAAATCGAGGACGCAGCGCCGGGATCTAGACGGAGGGTACGGTGCCGCTTCCATGGGGCGGATAACCGACCCGGAGTGCCGTCGCCGGGGACACGTAACGCACGGTCGGCGGCCGAGGCCTGGCCAGCCTGGCGCGCATATCCAAGGCTCCAGGAGTCACGACCGGGACCGCCAGATCACCAAGGCGAGGGACATCAGTCGAAAGTCCCGTGGAAAGATGGCGGGCGTCCCATGCGACATCGCGAGCGATGAACTGCGCGAAGAACGGATCGACCGGAGGAACGGCCGCGGGCGGGCGCGCATGCGCGGGGGCCCGACGTGGTCTTGCCGGGCGGATTGCCGGGCACTGTCGTGCCAGCCACTGCCGAGGAGCGAGGTCCGAGTCCACCCCAGCCTAGCGAGTCCGACGCAGCAGCGAGCAGCAACCGAGGCGAGCGGATTGCGGCAAGATATGTAAGACCTCCACCCCGGTATTTCATCGCGTTCAGTGTGCGACCCCGGCCCCAGCCCGTCTCTGTTATCTCGCGGTTACCTCTGCACGTACGTTTGCCTCGTGCGAGTGGATTCTTGTCGCTTCCTGTTTCGTTACCTAGTGCCTGGAGGCTTGGTTAAGGGGGCCGGCCGGGGGCGCACACGAGTCTCCCGTTGAGTAGGAGTTTTCCTCGAGGATCGTGGGGCCGACAGCCGAGCGTTGGGCGGGAGGATCTCCGTGCGCGGTTGCGTCGGGCGTACCACGGTGCGTGCTCGGTGTGCCCGATGGAATGAGACCGCTGCATCGGGGACCTCGGGAGGGCCGCGTGGTGTCGCGAAATAGTGTCTCGCGAAAATTGTGAAGAGCGTTGGGAGGAGTGCCGTGTCCCGCGGACGCCGTGAGGCGGATCGGGGCGAGGGGCTTCTCACACAAGAAATCTGGAAATCAAAGAACTTGGACTGCGGCATTCGCAATGAAATTTCTATTGACTCCCATGTTGATTTCTAAGATTTCTTCGGGATTACCAGTGATTTCCACTGATCGTCAGCAACTGCGCCGGGCTCGACTCGGGCGAGGTCGGGACAAATCGTTTTTTTTTCGATTGCTTATATTTGTACGAATCAAGTAAGATGTTAAAAACGTAAAGCAATTCAAATTTTGTAAATATGTACGAAATTAAAAATAGTTTTCCATGATAGTTTTTAGATTGTTTTTATTCTTAAATAAATCTCAAATATATATTTATAAATATAAACATATTATAAATATATATATATATATATATATATATATATATGTGTATTGTCACGGCTTTTTTATGGGCCGGATCAACGGGACGCTAAGAGAGTCGGGTGACAGGCCTCTCGGGGTAATCCCTCACGCGAGTCAGGCGGTTCGCAACTAACTAGGTTGGGCGCCAGACGCGATATTCTCGCGTCCACTAATTTCTCAGCAAGCGCTAACGCAAACTCGCGAAACCACAGCCTGTCGCGCGAGGGGCCAGCCGGCTCGACCTAACGGCAGAGGGGCAGGGTAGAGGCAGGGCAGCGCGGGTCGCGACACAAACACAAAAGAATCAGCACTCAAAGGCCGTACGTTTCATGAATTATAAATCTCGTTTATTAGATATAAATGGTTGAAATAATAGCGGTTAAACGATGTGAAAGTAACAGTTTGATTTATTTAAATAACTAGGATATCGTGACTCGGAGAAAGAAAAGTGATTAGATTATAAAATTTGGAACGGCGTGTAATTGACGGTTTTGATCGGTCCGGATGAACAATGATTTCGCGGGAGATGAGATTACAAAGAGTTAGAATTTATTATAGCAAGCGGTCGTCCCGGCCGGAAAATATCAGCCAGACAAGGATAACGGCAATAAACAAACGTCGGTTGGAATCGTTCGAAAACACGGGCTGACCGGGGAAAATATCGCAGGTGAAAGTTAAACAGAACCGTGAATAGTTTGAATAGAATCGGCAAAGATCACGAGTAAATAATACGCGGTATAAGAAACGTAAATTCGAGCGCTATAACATACGGAGTAATTGACAATACAATATTCGAATCTACAATCCGACAAACAGGCTTGTCGCCAGAATAAACTCAATTCTAATTGACGCGAGAAACTATCTAATTGCAGCAACGAAACGTGAATCTGAGTAGCCGACACTTAGGCTTATCGCGGAAACAAAACGTAGATCAAATCGATTCGACAGGCAGACTTTTCGCAGAAACAATACTTAAATCTAACTTATAACTAACATCGCCAACACAGAAATAATATCGCGAGAAGGGAATCGACGGAGTTTTCGCGCTACAAACAACGGGCAACGCCTCGCTGGGCGCGCTGGAATTTTCCCGTAAACACCGCCAAAAAAACTTATGCAAGGCGACGCGAAGATCCGGCTGACCGGCGCACGAGCGCCGGTGCGCGAACGCGATACGAAATCACTCGCGACACCCCGATCACAATTGAAACGACACGAACAAATACTCGGAAAAACGACTCGACACTTACGCGGCGATTACACAATTATAACTCGCAAATAGCTAATGATGACGTCGCGATGGTCTCTACGCAGTACGCGGGCAGGTACCCCGCAGGGCCACTCTCCGGCGATACGCGACAAAGGAGCGCCTACGCGACTTCCCGAGAACAATACAACGACACCTGTCACTACGCGAACTCGATACACCGACGCGAAACGCGGAACTCTATTCCCGGCGGGTGTCGCGGGGTTCCCGGTCACGGGGACCGTCGCTCTAACTCGCGACCCCGCGGTCACGACTCCCCAGGAGGCCGTACGCCCTACCAGCACGCGGTCTGAGAACCGACGTGAGGCCCCTCGCGCCCGCCACCGATCGCCAACACCAAAACACGCGATAAGTCCTCGTCGTGTGCGCGCAGGTACACCGCAATGCCACTCTCACGCTACACGTGGATTACTCGAACTCTATCGCGAAACCCGAAACGAAACTCACGATATCAATGATCGCGAGAAACACTAAATCATTACGCCGCGTCCGGCGGTTTCGCCGCGTCCGGCGTACGTCGCGTCCGACGTTTTTCGCGAAACGGCGAGTCGGGGCGGGGCGGAAGTCACTCTCGCGGCTCAATCGCGGCTGTATTACACACTGTATGAAGGGGCAACCTCACCGATCCGCTGATTCCTCGGGAGCTCTCCTCGTCACAACGCCGGGCAGGTGATCCAGACTCTCGAAACTATTGATTCTCGAAACTATTCTTCGGTAACGAAATCACTCGCGAGACGTGCGCTTGCTACGGCGGACGAACCAGGAGAGAGCGATCGCAGCGGCGAGCTCGATGCGCAATCGAAGGTTCGCCCCTCTCAGGGGGTGGCGCGGTGTCCTCGCGCGACGCAGCGACCAATGAGGGGCGAGCGCGTTGTGGATCACGCGGGCACCGGTGTCGGTTTTCGATATTGCGGGGATCCATGGCACCCTCCCGAGTTTCCTCGATTTTCCAGCCCCCTTTTTGCTCGGTGCACCGGGCGTTCGGGTGGCTTCCGTTTGCGGGAAGGCCTCCTCCGCGGACCTCGAGGACGCTGGCCAGGCGCCCCGGGGCTCGCTCGGATGTTCCGGAGGCGGATCCCGGGGTCCAAGTCTTCCTTCGGAGACCCCGGGCCTGTTTCGGCTTTGTCGACCCTGCGGGCCGCGCGTGTCCGTCGCGTGCTCCCTCAATACGGCTGTCGTCCTGCCCCGCTGTCTCTCGCGTCGCTCCTTCCCTCCATCCGTCTGTGGAATCCCGCGCTCCTCGTCGTGGTTCTTCCGTGGGGTTTCGGCGAGGTGCCCAGTTTTATACAAAATACAAAAAAAAAGGAAATAAATAATATGCCCATTTGGGATCTCGAGAGGCCCCCTGGAGATTTCGCGGTCGCTCCCCTGGCTCGTCCGCGGGCGCGCACCCGCGCCTTGTGACGGCGGCGGGGAGCTGCCACGCGCGGCGAACCGTCACGTCACAGTATATGTACAAATATGTGAATATATTCAAACGTATCGATCTTTGATTGTTTAAACTGATTTTCTTGAAACCGATAGTAGGAAGAATATGAGAGTTCTGGACCACATACCTACGGGATCTGAGGGGGGGTGAAGGGCGGGGGGGGGGGGGAAGCGGGGGGGGGGAGGGCGAGGGGGGCGACGGCCCGCGGGGGGGAGGGGGGGTGGATGTTTTACAGGCGGCGTCTCATATTACAAAGGAGGGTGAGGGGTGTTGACGTGACGCGGGGGAGGGGTGCCGCGTTAGGGTCGCGTAGGGTGCGCGCGGGGGAGGGGTGCCGCGTTAGGGTCGCGGGGGGGGCGCGGGGGAGGGGGGCCGCGTTAGGGCCGCGTAGGGTGCGCGGGGGAGGGGTGTCGCGTTAGGGCCCGCCGCGCCGGGCGCCGCCCGCCCGCGCCGCCGCCCGCGCCGCCCGCGCCGCCCGCGCCGCCCGCGCCGCCCGCGCCGCCCGCGCCGCCGCCGCCGCCCGCGTTCGCGTTCGCGTTCGCGTTCGCGTTCGCGTTTGCGGGAAAATCCGCGTTTACAAAAAAAATGTTATCCTACCTTAATTTAGCGGACGCCCGTGTCCGCGCCCAACGAGACGATGCCCGAGCTGCGATCTTTGTACTAGGTGTTGCATCGCCTCAGCGCGGCCTCGACCGCCTGCACCACCACCTAGCGCTCGCAACCTCGCGATAAAGTTATTGGGACCCGGACGTCTTACGTCCTCTTGCACCAATTGGCGAACGTATCGTTCGGCTCGGCCACGAAAGTCAAAAGTGGTGACAGGCGCAGCACACACCCCTTCCGCAGCCTCCTCAAGTTTGAGAGGTTGTGCTACGTCTGGGAAATCTGAGCCAGGCGGAGCCATAACGTTTGTATTTCACCAGCGGGTACTACGTCATTACTAGTCCAATAAAGTACCTGTTCCTAATCGTATCGCAACACGATCAAGAAACTATACTTTATAGGACTAGTAACTACGTACATGACACACTATCACTCTCACATACACACATACAAAACTGACAAAAAAAATTGTCACCGCGAACGACTGTATATGGCCGGCGAGCGACAGGTACAGACTGAAGCGGAACTGCGGCAAGGAACTCGCTAGAGGTGAAGTAAGGACAGTGTAAAAACTGATAAGTAGTCGCTTACAGCGAAGAGGATGAGTATATCTCGTGTTACAAAGACGAGCCGCCGAACCTTGACGCTCTGTAACGCGCAACGCCATAACCGAATGGCATAGCGAAACATACCGTCGTAGAAGACGACTGTTATTGTTATTGTTAGTGTGAGAAGACAAAATAGAGATCGGCGCGATGCCATAGTTGTTAATCGATCGCGGTGTCGCGGTCATGATCATCATTTTTTTCGTTATAGGAAGACTTGTTTTTTTGTCAAGGTTTCAGCGAGCGCGTCGCTACATGTTTCAGCGAGCGCGTTGCGACATTTTTCACGCATGTAAACAAACAGCGTCTCACACTACAGAAGCGAGCGCCGACGTTGTGGCGAACGTAACGCTTATATCGCTCGAGCGGAAAATAAAGTACGTCGTGATTTAGACCTGAAAAATACTTATTATATTTTTTTCTCTTACGTATGTAGTCATGCATAGTGGAGGGGAAAGGAGATAAGAAATAAAACATTGTAACGTACATATACGTATAATTTATTTATTTTTATAAGTTTTATAAAAAGATGACAATTCTTTCTCATGTTTCGACCACCAGTTAAATATTTTAAATACGTTTTGCAACGCGCAATTCTTTGTATGTTTTCCGCATCGCACAGTATTAGCGGCATCCATATTGTTCAAAGAGTCGATGTCTTCGTAATCCGCATCAATAGTCTCGATGATCATTTTCTTTCTCGCAAAATTTTCGAGCAGATCCACCAGCCATTCGCGTTTCTGGATTCCCTTGACGTACACGAGAGTCGGTGGCGTCTCGTCGTCATCATCATCAGCATCCTCTTCCATACCAAACACGGCCGATGTAATGAGACGTTTCACCATGCTGTACGGCACGTTTCCGTCGTTCCATCGTAATCCGTGATGATTTTTGATCAACCAAGTAGCGCATGATTTGTCGGAATTCATGAGGAGATTCCACGGCATGGGACGTTCAAAGATGTAATGCGCCAGAACGGTCCCCTTTCGCAGCATCGCCACCTCCTTCACGACAAACTTCATTCCGACGAGGAAACCTTGCAGGTCCACGAACGTTGGTACGGACATGAGATTTCTCTCTCTTCGATGCGTTACTCGAGAAGAATGACGCGCAAATATGCAAACGTCTCGCGACACTTTTGATTTATACCATGCTCCCCCCTTCCCCCTCTCTTTATTAATAGTTGTTTCTCGACGTTGCCGCGACTGCTCAGACAATTTTGCGCACCACGTTGGTCAACGGGTTGTACTGAATAACGCGATCGTGTATGATGAGACAGTACGCTGAGGTATTCGGCGGTACATTCTCCATGCAATCAAATTCTATTCTGACATCCACGGTGGCAGTTTTGACAGATTCGTTTTGTCGAGAGCAATCGATGACCACTATTGGAGCGTACAGTAGAAAATTCGGGACATCGAGACACGGTTGAACGGTCTCGCGTCCGTAATACGCTCTACTGAAACGCGTGTACATATCGTACAGAATCGCCCATCTGTGTCTACCAAAGTCCAAATTCATGTCGTCATACGGATAGAATTCAAAGTTTAGATAGTTTCATGTTGGTCAATTTGCAATGATCGAACGTTGTTACTTCTCTGCTCATAACGTTCTTCCGGCCTGTCTGCAGAGCAAATATGACGTATCGCGGTTTTTCGAGCTGAGTCGCGGTCTTGATGGCCCACGAGTGCTTGGTCGTGTTCTGCAACAGGGGATACTCGTACAGATCCCACGAACGGAAACTCATACTCAGATATCGTCCGTTTTCCAAGGCGCGCAGCATCGACAGTTTGTTGATCTCGTTCAGCAACACGTGAGGCATTCGCCATTGTATCTTGAGTACGTTGATAGCAGGAGGTCAACGTCGGATTCCCACCAGGGAATTGTTATCGTTACGCGATCGTATCAAGATCAATTCATGACGCGCGTTGATCACCACGCGTTTGTAATCCTCGCAAAATTCCAGTAGCATGCTGAGCGGTACGTGAAAAGTAAAGTTTCTTCGCGTAGAAGTGATGTCCGCGTTATTGAACATATCCCAGCCGGCGTTTTTCAGAATCGTACTCGCGCCCAAAGACAGCGACGCGTAGTTCTTGAGCGTTGTTGTTATTCCTACGTTTCTGTTGCGATCAATTTCCACGCCGTCGAGTTCGTATCGAATTTCATCGAACATAAACGCGACGGCATTATTCGCCAATACCACGTTATCGGGTTCACCGTCTACTCTGTTCACCGTCAATATTCCTTCGACGTAGAGAAAACTTTCGCACGGCAACGTATACAGATCCTGCTGTTGTATGGGTATTCGTATCTCATCGCTATACTCGAACGTTGTGTTGGCGTACGCATTGTACGTGTGAGTCTCGATCTTGACGATGCGATCGTCAAAGACCGGCTCGCTTCCGAAGTTAAGGATATCGGCCATGTTTCCTCAGATATTTCGCACCGCGAATCCCAAAGATTGTAAGAATTCAACGTTCGACGCTGTGAGCTTCTTTCTCGTATTTTTAGCGTAGCCTAACGCTGGTGATGCAAATGATCGGACGATATCGTCGGTCGCTACCGTAGTGTAGATAGTGTTATCTCTCGCGTGCTCCGAGTCCGTCAACACGAGCATCTCATATATGTCGCGCACACTCACACGCGTTATCGCTGTCGTCGTCGTACGTGCAATCTGACGGTGATTTCTTCGCCTCGAGAGTCGAGCAATCGTCCGTCCTGATCCACGATGCGTACCGTTAGATCTGTAATGCTCCGTGCGATGATCGGCAGGTAAATGATCTGCGCCGGTGTTTCCGATATCTTATATCCTGGTGGCACGCTTGGAGAAAATTCGTGTATCGTGTGAACGGGTTTGCCGTTGCTGTACGCACCCGCGGTCACGTTACACTCTAGGCGGATAATGTTTATGTTGATGATATTAATCCGATTAATTTAATCGGCAGGTCCGATCGGTGCCATTTTCCCGGCTGCAATATACGCTTCGACGAGAATCCCAGTAGCGATCCAATGTTGTTTGGTCTGCTAAAGTTTACTCTGAAAGCGCAATTAATCTCGCTCTTCATCGTGTTGTAATTAGCACGGAGCACTAGCGGATATTTTACAGCCTCGTCGTCCTCGTACTCCGCGTTGTCGTCGTCGTCGTCGTCATCGTCATCGTCACCGTTCACGCGAGCGGTCTCCTCTCGCGCGATATCCGCGACCGATGTACGATTGTCGCTGATGGAACGAGCTACACGTCGGCCGCGCCGCGGGCGTTTCCGTGAAACAGCGCGTTTCAAAAACTCGTGTATCGCTCGTATCTCGTACGATCCCTCGGGTATCGTGATTTCCGTGTCATCCTCGTCAAAGTAGAATTTATTATTCGAAGAATTAACGTTCGGTATCGTGTGATAAGTCTCAAAAACCGTTAGACCGAGCTCGTAGTCGCCATCGCTCAAATCTACGGCGGAAAGTAGTGCACCGCGAGGATGCTGCTGTTCCCGGTCAGTGTGAATGTCATAGACATGTCGGGAAAACTGTTCGACTAACACTGAGTCTCCACGGCGCATCGTCAGGCTTTAAATTCACGCCGATCGTCGTCGATCGTCAGGAGAAATCGCAGGCACGCTTGTCCGCAAATATTCTGATCGTATGTCTGAACGGGCGTGTGATTGTACTCCACCTCGTCACGCTCGGTCCGAAATATCGCGTCAACTCTTTCGGAGGTCGAAGATTACCGAAACTGTCGAAATACATCGCGCGGTTTCCCCTCTTTGCGTACGCTACCCAGTGAGTACCGGGGAACGCTGCATCGTCCAAATTTACAATACCGCTCTCGTTTCGACGTATACCGCCGATCGGTAACGAGTCACGCATGAAAACACCCCTGAAGAACGGTACGCGCATGTGTTTCGCCAGTCGATTCAATTGCACGTTAGTCGTAATACCCGTGGGCATTTTCAACGTCTCTTTGACGTTTTTTTTTCTTATTCTCTCTCTTCCTCTTCGACGCAACTCCCTGTCCGCGTTTGTACGGAGCGAGATAAAGTCCGCGGCCTTCCATGGCGCGATTGTGACGTTGCATCTCTTCCAGCTGACGTCGCGCGGTTTTGCTAGCGTTCACGGCCGTTGCGACCCCGGCCGCCCCACCGGCCAGGGAACCGAGAACTCCCAGCAACGGTAAGAAGCGGCAATACACCGCCTCGTTTCGCCGCCGGAAGTATCCGTTTTTCGACGCTCTCCTCCTCTTCTTTTTCACGGTTCGCAAACCCATTCCTAATTTCCGCTTGGCATTCATGGCCGTCCAGACATTCACGGCTGTAGCGGCAGCTCTCTCTCCAAGAGCCGAATCTCTCGCGATGACACGTCCTAGCGCCTGCTCGGCGAGTACCTTGTCCGCCGCGTGTCTCCCGGTGAGATCTTTGTTACGCGAATACGCTATGTCGTGCTCGCGACCGCCGCGTCCAGTGGATTTACACCCGGATCACCTCTGGCTAATCGCTCCTTCAACCGAGTGCCCGGACCGCAAAAACTGATAGCCGGGAATGTGCAATTCGAACGGAAGTGAGCTTATCGCGCTGTTGAACAGGCCTTTGCCTAATTTTTTCGCTGACATTCACCGCAATTTTTTATCAACGGTGCCGGACCGTCGATGTGCGTTCGATGATGCGGTAAATTATAATGTTTTAAGCACCGACGATATTGCTGAACCTCCGAATCCGCCTTTATATGTTCCGGAAGCTTGTCCCACACGTCGTGGACGTGATCACCACACATTTGCAACAGAACAGCCTTCGGTACAAATTGTAGCTGCTCGGCGCTGCAATCGCGAATATCGGAAGGTCTTGATAACAGGACGAACATTTTTCCGCTACTGAGCGATTCGCGGATTCGCGCACCTATAAATAGGCGTCCGATCCAAGCCCTCCGGTCAGCAATGTGAAAAAAAATGAGATTCGTGCGACAACCGCTGGCGATTCGCGTGACGAACTGCGACGACAGATCACGGTCGATGGCGGGTAACGCGGAGAAAGCGCAGGCACGGTACGATGTTACCGACCACTATACGCGCCATCATTTGCGGCCCCTCGAATTGCGGTAAACCAACGTTCTGATAAGTTTGTTGGAAAGTCCGCACGGTGTGCGTTTCGAGAACGTGTACGTGTACTCAAAGTCGCTCTAGCAACCGAAATATCGATATCTGGAGAATTTATTGACGTCGATCGACGAAATCGGCTAGTTTACGTTCACAAACAACAGTGACGTCATTCGCCGAGCGATGCGTGTCCAAACTCGATATTCGTCTTTGATGACGTGGCATGCGACAAGCAAGACGCCGTGAGAGAGAACTTTTCAATGGGTAGGCATTCGAACATCGATTGTTTTTATCTCTGTCAGAAGTACACGAGAATACCTAAACATCTGATACGCGACAACGCGAACCTGCTGATCCTGTTCAAACAGGATGGAACCAATCTGAAACACGTGTACAACGATCATGTGAATACCGACATGTCGTACGATGAATTCAGCGCGCTGTGCAGCGATGTTGGCAGCGCAAGTACGGATTCGTAGTGATAGACAAGGACAGCCCGCTCAACAATGGTCGATACAGAAAAGGCTTTAACATGTTCGCGATACCGCAAAAGCGGTCAGTCGTCGTCGGTACCTCGTCGAGGTAAAACGTCGGAGAGAGCGTCATTTACGTATTTCCGCGATGGCTGCGATCGACAAGAGCACGGATATCCGCGAGCGCGAGAAGGTTGCGAAGAAGATTGCGAAAACGAGCGAGTCGATTCGCAAGAAACTTCGCGCTATGAAGACCGGTAAGATCGAAAAGGACATCGAGTTGGACACGCACTTTAAGCCTCTCATCGAGCCGTTGCAAAAGATCGCCGACAAATCGATCGCGGTGAAGAAAGAGGAGCCGG
>JASTWQ010000745.1:0-79837 GCA_035220615.1 Leptothorax acervorum
ACGCGTGAGTACTGAGACTTCCCTAGATCCCGAGTCAGTGACTCTAGAGACAATCCGGTTCAGCAATTACGAGCACTGCGTTGCTCGCTCTCTTAAGTTCCCGGCGTGACACGTGTAACACATATAGTCTTTTTGCTTTACAATAAATCTATAAGTTCACTCTACATTCTCGCGAATTTATTCACTCGCCTAAGTTCAACATTAGGAATATTTGTGAAAAGAGAGGTGACATCCAAAGATATCAAAACATCATTTTTCCCAATTCTTACGTCCTTAACCAGTTCTACGAAAGACCAACCATCTTTAATATAAGACTCAGGTTTAGGAACAGATTTTTCCAAGAATTTATGTAAAAGATTGGCCATATTGTATAAAAGACTCCCCAAAGTAGAAACAATAATCCGTAGTGGTGAGCCATCTTTATGAATCTTCGGAAGTCCGTAACAACGTGGGAGGTTCCCATTAGTACAATTAAGTTGGTTAAAAACGTGCTCACTAATAATATTTATGTTAAACCAAGACTTGGCCAGATCTTTAATTTTGGATGTTATTTTTCCTATAGGGTCCTTTTTAAGTTTCTTATACGTAGAACTATCATTAAGTAAGTCAGTCATCTTATTCACATATGTAATTCTATCCATAATAACAGTAACCTGGCCCTTATCAGCCTTGGTAACAAAAACATCAGTATTATTCCGAAGAAATCTTTTGCAAAATTTAAATTCCTGCAAAATAATCCTGTCAATACAGTTGGTGTGTTTATCTTTTCGCAGAAACTTAAATAAAGAATTAGAGATACGGCTACGCGCTTCCTCAACAATATCTTCAGACATTTGAAAAATATTAAATTCAAAGTTTTTAATAACGTCAACAACAGAATTTACACGGTCTTTTTTGTCATGCATGTCGATAGGAAGAGCGAACCTGTCACCGAGACTAAGGAACTTTAAAACTCTATCAGGAATTTGTTTATTACTATTATTAACAATCCATTTTTTATAGTCAAAAGTGAGCACAGAATTACAGAAAGGATTCTGCGCAGCCATCACAGAATTAAACTTATTAATTAATTTAAACTTTGTTGTGTGGTCATGAGTACGAAAGTAGTTAGTATTAAAACAAAAAAGTTATTAACCAAAAAGTCCGGTAAGATCTCAAAGAGTCTGTTCTCAATTTTAGTAATTTTAGAACGTAAAAAACAAAGATTACAATTAGAATCATTAATTTCAAATTTGAGAAACTTCCGTTGTATGCGTTTTTTAAAAAGATTGAATTCATGTTTTACTCTATTGCTATGCAGTTCAATATTAAAACGTAGTTGGTGTAAGTGTGGGGGTAGGACGTCTGACGTTTCATATTTCCTTTTTTAAAAGATATGTAGATGATATTTTCGTGATAGTTCCTAGGTCGGGGATTGATGAGTTGTTGGATGTTTTTAATTGTTACCACTCTAGATTAAAATTTACTTACGAACTGAGAGAATAATGGTTCTTTAAGTTTTCTTGACACTACAGTGATTCGAGAGGGTAACGTTTTACTCACAAATTGGTATCGGAAACCTACTTTCTCAGGAAGATATATAAATTATTATTCGAACCACCCTCTTAAATATAAAATTAACATTATACGTAATCTTGTTGATCGAGCTATTCTTTTGTCTGACGCTCGTTTTCACAATTCTAATATTATAGAAATAAAAAAGATCCTTTCTAACAATTGTTATCCAACGAAAGTTGTTAATAAGTACATTAATGCCCGACTTCACGAATTACAGAATAGAAATAATAATAGTAATGACTCTAACTGTGACAATGCAACCCAAGATCCTTTAAAATTTATTACTATACCGTATGTCAAAGGTCTTAGCGGTGATGTTGGCCGTACAATGCGTGACGCTAAATTTAGAGTACTTCTCACTATTCCGAAGAAATTAGATTGTGTTATTAAAAAAGGAAAAGATAAGCTTCAAAATCTTAAACAGACTGAGTTGGTTTATAAGATTGATTGTGCAAATTGTAATGCCACATATATTGGACAGACTAAGAGGCACTTAGAGACACGCATTAAGGAACATTCTCGTGATATTAATAAAAATGTTGACAATCATTCTGTTGTCAGTAAGCACCGTCTCACTTACAATCATAATTTTTATTGGCATCAACCTAAGATTTTATATAAAGAGAGGCATCTTAAGAAAAGAGAAATCTCCGAAATGTTTTTTATCAAAAAATATAATTGCACAATCAATCTTCAAAAAGACACTGAAAATCTACCTGGGACTTATGAACGTGTTATTAGCGCCACTTAGTTTGCACTTTTTCCTTTTCGTTCTGTTCGTTTTTATTTGGGAACACTTATTGTCTTTGGGCTTTTATTCTCAGTGTGACTTTGACTGTTATACCGTTGGGATGTGTTCTTTGATATGGCTTGCGACGTTTTTCTTTTCACGTTACACCTCTTTTATATTTTTTCTTAACGCTCTTAATTTGTAAGTTCTTTTTAATTGTATTTATTTTATTTGTATTTTTAACTTTGACTTATGATTAACTTTTTTATGACTTATCTTTTTGACTCTCTCACTTTCGATATGTCGACTTTTAATTTTTAGCTTTACGTTCGTATGACGTAGTTAGGGCACAATGTCAGCGACGTTTTGGATTGTTTGCGGATGCGTTAATTTTGTAATTCTCACTGGAAAAGGACCGAATTGCGGTCGAAACGTCGTGAATTAAAAATATTGGATTTTTGGCCAGTCAGGTCGACTAACAACGACTTTTATTTTAAATAGTAAATGTATTTTAGCTATATTTCCAAAATGTACACTTTTACGATCGTCTGAAAATATTACTTGTATCTAAATAAACAGATAGTTATCCAGGATGTCTTTTGGAAAACAAGAAAAAATATACGATAAATAATACGATAAATATAATATTCTGTGGACATCTTACAATTAGTTTATATATAATTCTAATATATTTTCTGGATGATCTGAGAAAGAGGAGTTGATATTCGATTACTAGTTTGGAAGACATTTCTAAATATATAATGGATGCTACATCTAAGAATATCTATAATAATATATCGCGCGAGCAGAACGTTCTTTAACGTCTCAGGAGAAACCCTTGATATCATTGAGGTAATTGCTCATGAGAACGTCGTTTGTTAACTAATTGTAAATAGGTAATCATGCCAGGCATTTCCATTCGTATTTCCGAATTATATTCATATGAATTGTGTATAGAAATTTATAGATTGTATATTATTATACGATATAAGATAAGTAAAAATAAATATTTTGCTAAGAAAATTAAGAAAACAGATGTAGGACAAGAAAATTACATAATTTGATATACAGAGAGCACTATAGTAATAGGTATTGAATTCTTTTCAATTAAATATACCTGTTATAACATGTCTGTTTGTCAGAATGGTACCACCACACTGAAACTCATAGTCTGTTTTTACAACGAAAAGTGCCACCACCCAGGGCCATTGGCCCGGCATTGTCTCCTTCCCGAAATTGATCAAAGGATTTGTACGATTGGTATAGCTGTTGATACCGCATTCGTCATTGTTATTATTATTGTTAGTATTATTATTATTGTTATTGTAAAGTTCGGATTTGGGCAAAGCTGCCCTCAGGAATATGTTAGCATCATCAAAGAGATAGGCGGTAGGCGGTAGGTGATGAGTTTTATCAGTAACGCTTGGGTCTTGATGCCATGGACTATTCAGCGAAGGTGGCACTTCACCTGACGGATATACCATCTCGACAGTAGTTGCAATATTTTCTGTTTCTAAAATAAAGTATAAAATTTTTTATTATTACTCGAATCACGCAATCTTTTAGATTTAGAATAAGGAAAGACTTTCCCTTCCGGGGAAAGAAGATAATCTCTGAAACACATTGAGATAATCATCAGATATTTTTTTATAGAAACAAAGAAAATGTATACAACAAAGAGAAACTTTCGGATGTTTGCAGTCAGCGTTGTCTCCTTATTTATCTTCGCTAGTTGGATATTATGCAGTCAGATACAAAATATTAACTATTTGATGTAACTCGAAAGAATGGATAACTATATCTAATTTTTGCTTTTGTGTCTTTAAATATACATATTTATATTCCTTCAAGTAAATACGGTATTTACCTCCAGAGTTCGGACATAACTGTTGATCGTTAAACCATATTTTGGTTGGTCTCGGAATCGCTTGACCCAAGGGAAAATGAACATAATACAACAAAGGTCTATCTTGTTGAACAGTTTGATTAGCCTCCTCCAGCGATTCTTCTATTTCAAGTCGAACGACTGGTTTATCCTGAAACGCTCACCGATGATTAAGATATTTCTAGTTAGTATATAAATACAGGATGCTACCGGGTAGCAAATAAAAATTTTAAACAACTTCTTTAAATTATTTCCTGATCGTCCGCTTCTAACCACTCAAATCGCGAGATAACTATATGTTCAACTTTGTTTTTTCCGATATATCAAAAATCATTTTATAACGCAAACTAATATACAGGAAACAATCTACTTTTTTTAAAAGACAATTTTTTAAAATTATTTATAACTTCTTTTAAGTAAACCTTTCCTCCTAAGGTAAGAAGGTTTTATTTTTTACTTTTAATGCCAAGCGTGCCATATATGGCACGTTTATGCATATATATATTCTATATACATATATATATATATTATATATATGTACATATGCGTATATAAAATATATATGTATATGTATAAACGTGCCAAATATGGCACACTCGGCACTGAAGGGTTAAGGTATTTTTTGCAGATACAATACGACTCCAATTAGTCAAATCATATTTTAGAAAGTCTACAGAGAAAAAATTTCTGGTTATGGCTAAATTCAAAAAATTATGAATGCTAGAAATTTTTAGAAATTGCAAAAATATAATAAGGCTCTAAACAATAAAAATATGTAAATAATGAGCTATGAGAGCCAACGCAGGCTAATGTGCAAAAAATATATTTAACAATTCTTAGTCATACATTAAATAATATCAAACGTTTCAGCCTTGAATCGGGCCCTCTTCAGTGATAGTAAGTCAAACGCAGGTATACGAAGTATAAAAAATTAAAAATTATTATGCACGCAAACGGTGGTATCGCAAAGAGCTAACACGGAACGTGAGCACAGGTATAGGAAGGGTTCGCATTCTTAAGAACATTGGGCGCACATCTCGAATCCGCAATGTTATAACGCGTATGTCCGACACGCATCCGTGCAGCAAACGACAGCGAGAATCAATCTCGTCTTCCATAGCAGAGGGAGACGAAAAGCAGCAAACTGTGGCCCGACAGGACTACAGAATGCAATGACTGTTAAGAACTGTATAAGAGATAGAAATGTGATTAACTTACTGCATGCTACACGAACAGCGGTCAAATGTCTCAGAGGCATTCACAACCATTATCCATCTGGAGAGAGCGATATGTAGTCGTTGGTGTCAAAACTACGAATGTGAGTTCGAAAACGCACGCCGTGAACTCATTAACACGCAAGCATATAATGGTTGAAAAATAAACAAGCATATCGCCAAAAATACAAACGGCCGCACAAGAGAAAATAACAAATTTGTTTAAACGGTAGAACGATGTTTTATTTTATTTATTAGCGGAATATATGATTCGCCTAAAAAGGCAGTGTCAGTCTGTAAGCTGATACCATTATGTTGCAAGCCGATATGCAACATTTCAGAAACCAAGCGTCTGACATAGAACGGTTTTTTGTCGAGAATTGCGGCATTCCCGAAATCAAACTTGTGATTATGATCCACGCAATGCATCTGCACCACCAAATTTCCTCCAGGGTTTGCCCGCTCATGCTCCTTGATACGAGTTCCCAAAAGTCTACTCGTCTGTCCCGTATAGGAAGCGTCGCAATCAGAGCAATTAATGCGATACACAACGTTGCTCTGAGAAGTATTATCAACAATATCCTTATGTACTTTAATGAGACCATTAAGTCGGTTAAAACCATATATACTCAATTTTCTGTCCATAATACTAGCGAGATTGGTAAACTTCTCTGAAATATTTTTTACATACGGAACAGACAAGTAAGACCTGCTCGTTAGTTCTTCATCGTCGGAGGACCCAGAGGGAGATCTTTTAAAAAGAGATTTAAGTTTTTCCAAAAGTATCGCGAAAACAAAGTTTAGCGGGTAACCATTTTCGAGTAAGAGTGTGATAGTCAAAGACAGATTTTTTTGGTGGAAACTAGGATGGGATAGTCTAAAAGCTCTGTCAATTAATCCCATAACTACTCCCCTCTTTTGGCTATTAGGATGGCTAGAAAAGAAGCTGAAGTATTGTCCGGAGAAAGTTGGTTTGTGATACCAATAAAATATTAATCTTTCATTGGAAACTATTATTGTGGTGTCAAGAAAATTAAGAGTGTTGTTATCGCTGATTTCTATTGTGAACTGTAGCCTGTTATGGATGGAATTAAAAATGTCAAGCGTGTCTTGTAAAAACTCAACAGGCGCTGCAGATGCAACGTCGTCGACATATCAAAAATAAAAAGGTGGAATGTATTTGAAACGTTTTAAGGCTTTATTTACAATGTCTCGCATAACAATCTCTGCAGCGTCAGGGGACAGAGGAGAACCCATAGGGCTACCATGTGTCTGTCTATAAATGATATTATTAAAGGTGAAGTAAGTAGAGTCAAGTACAAATTTAAGAGCGGCTAAGAATTCTTCTCGCGGTAATGTAGTATTTGGGGATATGAGATTCCATTGTCTGCATATGCTATCAATAACTAATTCGGTCGGAACCAGAGAGATCCTTTTCTCTGGTTGGAACATTTGTGAAAAGTGAGATGACATCTAGAGAAATTAGAACGAATCCAGAGGGAAATTCTTTGTTGTTCAATTTTTCCACAAGAGTAAAGCTGTCCTTGATGCTGGATTCGCTTATAGGCAGACTCTTGTGTAAGATCTTTTGTAAGAACGAAGCTAGATCATACGGAGGAGTGTTAATTGAAGACACGATGATTCTGAGTAGGCAGTTTGGTTTGTGGATGTTAGGTAGACTATATGCCCTAGGCAAAATGCCGTCACTGACATATAGTGAAAGATACCCCTGCTTTGTGATATACTTTTTATTTTTCTACCGCGTAAGGTGGAAGCTATGCGTTGAAATGATTTTTTTAGTAGGACTTTTGTCAATAATGGAGTAAGTGGTATTGTCTCCTAATAAAGCATTCATTTTATACATATAATCGGATTTTAGCATAGCTATTGTGGTATTGCCTTTATCTGCCCTTGTGAAAATGATCTCAGGGTGGTAACGAACAAAATTATTGGTTTCTTTCAGTGCTGATTTTAACTCCAGACCAATGGAATCCAGGGAAGGGGTGGACTCAAAGAGCTTGTTAACAATCGCGGACGTGTAACTCAAACCCGCCTTCTCAGTGACTGGTAATCTGTAGATACTACCCTCCACTCTCTTAATGAACTCAAAACATATTTTAATCTTATTATCAAAGAAAGGAAGGCTAAAACCGTCCCCGAGTTGCAGTAAGCCCTGAACGACGCAAGGGATAGAAATGTTAGTTAAATTCACAAACCATCTTTCCCGTATACATGGAGATGCTCTCCAAGAAGGAAATAGGATTCAAAGAAACCTCCCCAATCTTGTCAGACCCAGTATGTATAATTGGATTAAAAAAATATTTCAAGGTCGTATTTGAAAGATTTTTGTGTGTACCGGACCTAAGTCCAACGCGAACATTATCATGGTTCTTGACACTTTCAACCCAAAAATAATTAACACGCCCGATGTCACGTAATGAGTCATGAAATTTCCTGGAGCGTAAAAACTCGAACTTCCAGAACAGCCTACGGTTCTCGCGGAACAAAAAGGCGGCGAGGACTTTCTCTTGTGCAAGGCGATATTTTTCCCAAATATTGAGTGGTAATAAATTCGTGATTCTACGCATCCCGTGAATCAAAGAATGCCGCAATTATCGCAAACTGTAGTGTGCGTTCATAACTTCCAGATTTAATGTTCTCTTTAAAAACAAACTCTTGTTGCAGTCGTGTCTAGCGGAAGCGCGTTGGTGGCTCAATACAGTATCGTTCGAAAAAAGGTGGTTTAAATGCTGCGGAAGGATGTTATAAAGTTTACAATTTTTAAGAAAAATCAGTTGCGCGGATATTCTAATAATTCTTTTACTGAAGCTCATCCAAGTGTTTAGTGCCGACATTTCCGAGTACCCGAAGCTACGAAAAATAATTTTACAAAAAGGTTGACCGTTAACTCGATTGACACGCATGTTTTTCAGCCGGCGTGAAAATAAACAAAAATATAATAAGGCTCTAAACAATAAAAATACGTAAATAATGGGCTATCAGAGCCAACGCAGGTTCTACACCGTTTAAACAAATTCGTTATTTTCTCTTGTGCGGCCGTTTGTATTTTTGGCGATATGCTTGTTTATTATTTCAACCATTATATGCTTGCGTGTTATTGAGTTCACGGCGTGCGTTTTCGAACTCACATTTGTAGTTCTGACACCAACGACTACATATCGCTCTCTCCAGATGGATAATGGCTTTGAATGCCTCTGAGACATTTGACCGCTGTTCGTGTAGCATGCAGTAAGTTAATCACATTCATATCTCTTATACAGTTCTTAACAGTCATTGCATTCTGTAGTCCTGTCGGGCCACAGTTTGCTGCTTTTCGTCTCCCTCTGCTATGGAAGACGAGATTGATCCTCGCTGTCGTTTGCTGCACGAATGCGTGTCGGACATACGCGTTATAACATTGCGGATTCGAGATGTGAGCCCGATGTTCTTAAGAATGCGAACCCTTCCTATACCTGTGCTCACGTTCCGTGTTAGCCCTTTGCGATACCACCGTTTGCGTGCATAATAATTTTCAATTTCTTATACTTCGTATACATGCGTTTGACTTACTATCACTGAAGAGGGCCCGATTCAGGGCTGAAACGTTTGATATTTTTTAATGTATGACTAAGAATTGTTAAATATATTTTTCGCACATTAGATCCTGCGTTGGCTCTCATAGCCCATTATTTACGTATTTTTAGAGATTGCCTTAGCAGCCATAAACTTCTCTGTTATATTGCTGATAAAACTAAAAAAGAATACTTACTTTATGTATCAAAGAGTGCGTATTATAGCCTACTCTCAAATTGTATGGAGCATCTTTTAGCTCAGATGGGATTTTGATCTGTCCCAATATTTCATTTGTTTCAGGATTTCTTATATACGCATAATATCGCAAACACGGGGATAGTCCTTGCATGATCGTGCAGAGTTGCAGCAGCAACGCAATCAAGATAAAAATTTTAGCCATCTCTTGTAAAGTTCTGTTACAAACCAAGAAAAAATACATGGTTTTTAAATATATTCTACTTACTTAATTTTTGTTTCCTTATATATGTATAGAGAAAGCTTTGTTTTCGTGAAAAAAAATGTTCGTGATTGCTCTAACTTCCGTAAATTTTGAGATATCGAGTTGAATTTTTTTTATGGATAGAGTATCAATAGAGAATTTAGCTAGGATCGGTGAAAGAGTTACCAATTTCTGCCTAAAAAAAAAGGTTTGTGATTGCTCTAACTTCCGAAAATTTTGAGATATTGAGCTGATTTTTTTTTATGGATATAGGGTGAAAGTTGGTATTGAATTTGGTACGGATCGGTAAAGGAGTTACCGATTTCTGCCTAAAAAGTGTATAAAGTGTAAATGTAATCTTATGTTCTTTTTTGCTTTCTCATAGAGGAAGCTTTGTTTTCGTGAAAAAAATTTTTTTTTAGTTGCCGCTGCCAATGTGTTCAGAATGTTCTAAAATCTAAACGTCGAAGAATTGCATTTAAAAGAAATGTCCGTGTGTGTGTGTGTGTGTGTGTGTATGTGCGGATTTTATATCCGTGGTTGCTCTAACTTTCGCAAATATTGAGATATCGGACTGTTTTTTTTTTTAATCGATAGAGTATTATTTAAGGAAGGTTGGTATTGAATTTGGCGATAATCAGTAAAGGGGTTCTTTTTCTAAAAAATTTTGAATTTTTTTAGAAATGTCCGTGGTTGCTCTAACTTTTGCAAATATTGAGATATTGGGCTATTTCTAATTTTATTATATTCTTTAGTTTTTTCTACCCCTATTTCATATATAATACTTTAAGATTTGGTTGATTAGAGACTCAGCTTTATAAGGCTTTTATGTATATACGGATTCCCCAAAATTTTAAATGCTTTTAACTCAAAAACTAATCAACCAAATCTTAAAGAATTATATATAAAATAGGGGTAAAAAAGACTGAAAAATATACTAGAATTAGAAGAAAATTGCCAATATAATAAAGAAGTGTGTAAATTAGAAACTTGCACGTTGCTTCTTCATAATTTTTTTCGTTTATATATAACTCAAGAACTGATCAACCAAATCTAAAAGAATTATATATTAAATAGTGGTAGAAAAGACTAAAGAATATAATAGAATTCGAAAAAGATTTCCAATAGAATAAGAAAGTGTGTAAATTAGAAACTTGCATGTTGCTTCTTCATAATTTTTTTCGTTTATATATAAGTCAAGAACTGATCAACCAAATCAGTCAAAAAAACCTGAATCATTTTTTTCGAATTATGCTTAAAAAAGTAGTTATTATTACTTAAAGATTAGCCAGTCAGCATCGGTTTTTAAACGGACGCACGTTCGTGAGCCGCGCATCTACTAGTGTGGGTGAGCGAGCCGCCGCGTCGCAGCGATGTTCCGTCGCCACGACCGTCCGCATAAAATTCAGCTTTGAAATAATTAATAATTACTCTTTGCAATAAGCATAATATTTCCAACGCTAAAAGCATTGTTTTAGATTACAATTCGATGGTTCAATTCAGATCTCGTCAAGATTTAACCGCGGCTATAAGAAAAATGTAATCTTTCATGTAAAAGTACACATACATAAATCATTTTATAGGTTGTTCTTTTTGTTAATAATACTGATCATTCTAATGTAAAAGCTGTTTGACACAAGATAAGCAGAAATCATTAATGTCTCATGCAATCCGTCTTATGAGACGCATGTTCTATGAAATTCGCTTACATATTGTTTTTTCATTTAGTCAACATTTCTGTTTATTTGACGAATATGAAATAACTAAGGTAATATTGTCTCGTTTCTTCTGGAAAATCTAAAACTAAAAAGTTTAGTCAATATGGGACCTAAATGTAAGGGGGAAAATCAGAGTAACATCTAAAGAAAAAGGCTATTTTTAAAGACTTTCTTTCTGGCAAATAATTGTTCCTTTTTTTTCAAATTACTGTTAACCTTACAAAGTACATAATTTGAACTACTTCTTGTGAAATTTTTGTTAAAAAATATTTATATTTATAGCTACAATAGCCAATAGTGTTAGCCGCCTAAAAAGAATTATTATGTCAAACGGGCGCATGCATAGCAAACCTACGGAAGTTCTGAAATAAGAAAACAAGTATATTCTTAAAATATGAGACAATAGCTTCAGTTGTACATACGAATTTAAAAAAACATAATCTGTTACAAAATGGCAAACTCTTAAAAAAAACGGCCCAAAAATCGGTAAAAATTAACTTGTTTTTGACGTTACAAAAAAACAAACAAATTACTCAATCAAAAATTTTGTACGTACAACTGAAAATATTATCTCATATTTTAAGAAAATACTTGGTTTTTTGTTTCAGAACTCCCGTTAGTCCGCTACGCATTGGCCCGTATTTTTTTCAGGCGACTCACTCTATTGGCTATTGCAGCTATGAATATTAATATTCCTTAATAAAAATTTCACAAAAAGTAGTTCAAATTATGTACTTTGTGATGTTAATAAAGTGATTTCTGAAAGAAATAATAATTTGCCATAAAAAAATCTTTAAAAATAACCTCTTTTATTAACTGTTATACACTGGTCCCTTTCTAAGAGAGTTGTCTTTAGTCCTGTATCTTGAGTTCAATTACTGCTTACAATTAGTACTAATGTTTTAATGAACCTTATTTAGAGTCGTCTGAAGATATGATATTGAGGGAGTGATTTCCGTGAATCTGTACAATGTTGCTGATAATGATTTGTAGTGGTATTTTAAGAGTATTAAAAGTAATTATCTAATTATTACTTATATTTAAGACTGCACTGGCGGAACGCCACACGTCGATTTTTCTCTAATTTTGTATAGTTGTTTTTTATGTTAAAGTATGAATTTGTCATTACTTTTAGCTCAAATTAATATTTTTATTTTGCACTTTTTAGTTTTACACAAATACACGACTTTACGCATATTTAAAGCAGTATTAATGATTCTATACTTGATTTTTTGAGACCTGGCACATATAAACATTAAAATAATAACCGAAAAAATTTTTCGGTTATTATTTTAATGTTTATATGTGCCGGGTCTCAAAAAATCAAGTATAGAATCATTAATACTGCTTTAAATATGCGTAAAGTCATGTATTTGTGTAAAACTAAAAAGTGCAAAATAAAAATATTAATTTGAGCTAAAAGTAATGACAAATTCATACTTTAACATAAAAAATTTTTCGGTTATTATTTTGTAAAAAACGTGGTTTTGTAAAAAAAAAGATTTAAAAGAATATGTAATATGCAGATTTTGGTATCACTAATTACAAATCAAAAGTTAATTTTACAAAATAAAAACTGACGGATATAAGACGGACGTCATTGTCGACGATATCAAGAAACTGCTAAATTTGCAAAAAACTTTTTTTAGAAAATTAAATTAATCAAGGAATAGAACTCGAGTACACTTTTTAATAATTCTTAACTTATAAACTTAAGGACGTTCTTTCGTCGCAGTCGTGCTCATCCAAACCGAGCTCTTGCCCACGTATTAAAACCTCTCTTGAAGAGAAAACTATTTGAGAGTAACTGCGTAGTTTAGCTTCTCCTATCTTGCGCAGAAGTATAAAAATCGTACTACTGCGTCGCTTTGAGCGATCTGGCAACAACGCGCTTCTGCTTCTAACCTCCGTAAAGTACGCGATCGACTGTTTGGGTTTAATACAGAGAGGTTATTTTTCGCAAGGATACACGATGTCGAGCAGAGTAAAGAACGGTAGATTTGTGAAAAAAAAATTAGCGGATAGGCATGCTAAGTCTTTAGCAGCTATGTCGGAATCTAAAAAGAAAGGAATTGAAGAACTTATTACTGAGCATCAAGGGAAAAAAGTTGGTGAAGGACGGCGCATCGTAGAGCTAAGAGAGCTTGGCAAAAATTTAAAATGTAGCCAGTGTAAAAGTCTTTTTGACTTAGAAAAAATGTCTTGTGAAAGACGTGTGGGTCTTCACTCGATTTTAAGTATTATCTGTAAAAAATGCAATTATGTAAACCAAGTCAAGACAGGAAAAGTAGAAAATAATGTATCGCACATCAACGCAACTTTTATTATTGGTAAGTTTTTATACTGACTTAGATTAAATGTATGAAATTGCTTTGATACAATTTAAATAAGCAATTTCGTATTTGTCTAATTATTTTTATTAGGTGCTGTACATTCTGGAATGGGCAATACTGCGTTGCACAAAATTTTGGCGTGTGCAGATATCCCCAGCATCTCCAATAATTTATATAAACACTACGAGAAGATTATTAAATCAATAATTGAAGAAGAAGCTAAAAACAGTTGTAAGCAAGCAGCAATGGAAGAGAAAATACTAGTAATAAAAAAAATTACACAGCTGTGTGAAGAATTGTAAGATTTAAAAATGTTTGTAATTGTATATTATAAATTGTATATTAAAAATAAATATTTAGTTTAAATATTGAAAATTACTGTAAATATATAGGTAACATTAATTATATATAGATATAAGTAACACTAAGTAAGTATATATTTTATATTTTAATTTTCTTCGATTATAAAAGATAGATTTTGCTGCAAAATAGACTATTTATTTTTAAATAATTACAGTTTACCTAAACAACTTGGGTATATTTCAATCTCTCCTGTTACAATTGTATACTTTCCAGGCCACAGGACATTATTCAAGATATTTACCCGCAGCTAGACATCTTAAAAACTACTCTGCCCTCAAATAATGAGTCTAATTCAGTTGCATTTGACCAGGCTGTAGGTGAAGTTGTTAACAAAATTAGCTAATATTTACAATTTTTAATTGATTTACAAAATATCGTTTCTCGACAGATTTTGAAAAGACTGGCTTTACATAGTGTAACGTATAATTCTCTTTTAAAATTGTATGAAAGTGGAGAAGAAAGAGGAATTCAAGGTCTGTTTACAGAAAAAGTTGAAAATAACAAACCAAAAATTACCACAAACAAAAAGATTATAGAGAGTTATAGAATTTTTAAAATATAAAACAAATAAAAAGTAAAATATATAAATAAAGCTAATAATGTTTTCATTTCAACCTTATTACTCGTCAAAGTAAAATATAAAATTACTATAAATGTATATTATAATAATATACTTATTAATATTATAATAATATGTATATGTAATATTGCATATGAAAATAAGAAATTATTTTACATCTTGCGAGTCAAACAATTTTGGCGCTCAAGCTTCTAGCTTGTCAACTTCTCGGCAGATGCGACGTTGCCAAGTCACGCATGCTTCTCTTTTTCGTCACGCGGAGCCGGCCGAAAGAACGCCTCGATGGCGTACTTTACACAGTTATTTTTCGAAAACGAGTACCGCATGCCCTAATGTTCGAAGTTGTATAACATTTCTTATATAGTAATGCATCATATATTAGTTTTTAAAAAACATCCTAAGAAAACTTTTTTCACAATCAAACAAAATATCCGTTTTGTAGAGACCACTCATATGGATCCTATGTTAAATATTGAAACTTTGAGGTCGAATATCTCAAAATTTTACCCCGCAACGAATGTTGCACTTTCAGCCACATATAGAGGACCTTTAAATTGACGTATGGTGTAAATTTCAAGGACATTCTAAGAAAAGTAATGTTTTAGAGAACGTCCTTAAGGGCTACATCTCAAGCCTCAATAATTGAGATTTTTCACAAATTGATGTTTTTTGACAATTTAGTATTAATTATTGGCAATTTTTCTAATTATATTATATTCTTCAGTCTTTTCTACCCCTATTTCATATATAATTCTTTAAGATTTTGTTGATTAGACTCAACTTCATAGAGCTTCTATATATGTACGAATTCTTCGAAATTTGAAATGTCAATCAAATTTTAAAAAATTATATATGAAATATTAGTAGAAAAGACTGAAAAATATAATAAAATTAGAAATAGCCCAATATCTCAAAATTAATGGAAATTAGAGCAACATTTAAATCTTAACGAATCTTCTAACTATCTATCTAAAATAGAATGTCTGTATGTCTGTATGTATGTCTGTTCTTTATACACTCTTAAACTATTCGACCGATCTGGACGAACTTTTGCACAGTTACTCTTTGCATCCTTGCGCAAAACGTAGGCTACTACGGAACCTCGATTATTCACTTACCGTTCAGCTACTTTATTCCTTGGTTTTCCCGGGCGTTTTTTCGGGAATTTCGAGATTGCTCGCTCGCGATGTACGCACAGAACTTCGATATTTTACTTACCGATTACCGATTTTATCCCTTTGTTTTCCAGGGCGTTTTTTAAGTCGGTTTGTTCTTTATACACTCCTAAATTATTCGACCGATCTGAACCAACTCTTGCACAGTTACTCTTTACATCCTTGCGCAAAACATAGGTTACTACGAAACCTTGATATTTCACTTACCGATCAGCGTCTTTATCCCTTGGTTTTCCAGGGCGTTTTTTCGGGAATTTCGAGATTGCTCGCTCGCAATGTACACAGAACCTCGATATTTTACTTACCGATTACCGATTTTATCTTATCCCTTGGTTTTCCCGGACATTTTTTAAGTGAAATATCGAAGTTCTGTGTACATTGCAAGCGAGCAATCTCGAAATTCTTGCAAAAACGCCCGGGAAAACCAAGGGATTGTTACAGTATTTGTTGAATACTATTTCTTATTTAAATTTAATTTCAATCTCAAATTGAACTTTTGCAATAGGTTTTACAAAAAATACTGTAAGTATGTGGTATTTGCAGAAAACAACGAATTATGTTACATGCTCGCAAACAATCTCGAAATTCCCGAAAAGACGCCCGGAAAAAACCAAGGGATAAAGTCGCTGATCGGTAAGTGAAATATCGGAAAAGCAGAAATGACTCAATAGCGTGAAACTCGAGTAGAAAAAGACCGGTTACGACATGTTCAATTAAGGAAAACATTTATGCGGTCCGATTTAAAATTAGAGGCATTTAGTTATGATCCAAATTACGAATATCAATTTTTTCCGAGAGTAATAATTGGGAAAATAGATGCAATATGTGATCATTGTCAAGCCAAGAAGTTTAAAACTTAAGCACCTGGAATGTGTTGTTTAAACGGAAAAGTTAAACAACTACCTTTAAATCAACCATCAGACACACTCCTTATGTTTGTCCACAATATGGATATTGAAACACAAATGAAGTCGTTTGAAGAAAAACGACTCCCGGGCGAAGCCCGGGTAACCAGCTAGTTATTTAATTAATACTAAACATAAAATCTTAAGTCCATATTTATGTAAATAAAACTTATTAATGACAATAATTAAAAAATAAAACAAATTCTATTATGTTTTTCAGCCTTTTCTACCCTTATTTCATATATAATTCTTTAAGATTTGGTTGATTAGACTCAGCTTTATAGAGCTTGCACATTGCTTCTTCATAGCTTTTAAGTGTGCAAGTAGAAACTTGCACATTAATTTCTCATAGTTTTTAAGTGAGCAAGTAGAGACTTGCACATTGCTTTCTCATAATTTTTAAGTGAGCAAGTAGAAACTTGCACACTGTTTTCTCATAGTTTTTAAGTGAGCAAGTAGAAACTTGCACATTGTTTTCTCATAATTTTTAAGTGAGCAAGTAGAAACTTGCACATTGTTTCTCATAGTTTTTAAGTAAACAATTAGAAACTTGCACATTGCTTTCTCATAATTTTTAAGTGAGCAAGTAGAAACTTGCACATTACTTAATCAACATTTTATTTCGCTTATAAAGATTCCTCTATGAGGAAGCCAAAAGAATATTCACTAATAATTATACATCAAAGAAGAAACAAGCTTCCTCATAGAGGAAGCTTTATAAGCGAAATAAAATGTTGATTAAGTAATGTGCAAGTTTCTACTTGCTCTCTTAAAAATTATGAGAAAGCAATGTGCAAGTTTCTACTTGCTCACTTAAAAATTATGAGAAAGGAATGTGCAAGTTTCTACTTGCTCACTTAAAAACTATGAGGAAGCAATGTGCAAG
This sequence comes from Leptothorax acervorum, assembly GCA_035220615.1. Taxonomy (NCBI): domain Eukaryota; kingdom Metazoa; phylum Arthropoda; class Insecta; order Hymenoptera; family Formicidae; genus Leptothorax; species Leptothorax acervorum. Next base: position 17,359 of record JASTWQ010000745.1, read on the forward strand.
TTTCTACTTGTTTTTATACCTTTGACCCTCTGTAAAATCTTTAGCATGTGTCACATCAATGGGGACTTTTCACATATTGTTTATAACAACGAAATAAAGGTCCATGCAAAAATTTAGTGCAAATGTTTCCGCAAAAAATCCTAATTTCCCTATACAATAAATCTACCGTGACAATGAGATTATTATATACAATTAAATAATATTCAAAGATTAACCGTCATATATTTACTCCTTGTGCATTAAATTTTTATGTAATTAATTAGATTAGAGTTCAGAACAATATTTTAGTACATAATGCAAAATAATTTATTACCACAAGTGAAACAGGAAGGCTGATAGATCATAGATTATAGATCATAGATTATAAATCAGATATGTTCAAAAGTAATGAATAGTTTATTATGTGTATAATAAAGTATGCATTAAATATAACGTAACACGTACAATGTGTCCTATAAAAAATATATTTGGCGAATTGGAAAAAGATACTCTAGCTACAGCCGCTTGTTAAAATTAAAATTATTTTATTTTCTAAAAAGTTTTACGAATTTCTTTGTTATTATATTACGTTTAAAATTTTTCAAGATTTTAGCGCGCAATATTAAGAAATTCAATAGATGTTGGAATGCTATCGATACAAACCCTTGAAAGGAGACGCTTATCTTATGTCTAATACGTCACTTGGAAGTCAGCGGAGATAACAATTTCGCTTTTATAACTGTATTCCCAGTTGGTGTAACCAATTCCACTTTGACAACAATTATAGTACAATAGGTCATATATTTCAGAGCAATCTGTGTTCGGAAGGTGGATTAGTCGAATTAATTTATCCAATCTTGTAAAAAAATTAAAATATTAAAATAATAAATTTAATAATCTCGCTAAAGGGGGAGGCCAAGGCTCCATTTGGGCGGTAGCGCCACCGAAGAAGAGAAAAAGAATCTTGCTAAGCAATCAGTTTCGAGCAAGAAATAATCCTTTTAAAAATATTCGGAATACCGAAATTATATTACGTAGATCCATGTTAAGATTTGAATAAAATGACAATTGCTTAAATTGTTTCTATATTGATAAACAGAGAGAGAAAGAGAGAGTTGCAGATGTTAATAATGAGCATTGTAAAATAAACATACAAAATAAAAATAGTCAATATTATGTATATATTTAGTTAAGGAGATAATAAAACTGAAAATTTTAATGGTGTATCTAACTTTATCAAATACTCGACATTGTATCTGTTGGAAAACCCCTCTGGGTATCACCAAAATATCGGCTCTGAACGAAAAACAGATAATTTATTTAATATACGCAAATTCCAGCCGTAAATCGTACAATTGTACTTACAATTTTTCCATTAGTGTTTCGGAAGAATTACTTTAATTGCTAGTTACGTTTCCAGTTGATTACATTTAAAAAGACAACTATTCCATAATGCGGACATTCGTGAATTAGAGTATCTCGCGCATTCTACAAGCACATATTTATCTTGCACTTTAATTATTCAGCAATTGTGGAACCGGTTTCATCGGGTATAATTATCACTTTATTTAACGAATTTCAAGCTTTGATGAGAGTCAACGCGACTCTCGCGTATTACTGTCTGCCTTCACTTTATTATCCCACTTTATTACATCTCTTTACTGTTGATATCGGCATTGTTTATTTTCGCTTCTTTTATCAGAGTACCATAGTGCCATTTCTTATCAATCGCTCAAATATGCCTTCAGACGTTTCGAGTTATACTTCGATATCTCCTCGTTTCCGTATTCTTATTCATTTATTTATTATTTCTTCGTACTTATTTTTTCTGACGCTTATTTCTTTGAAACACTTTTCAGACGCATTTTGAAGTACTTTTCTTCATATTTAAAAACGGAATTTAACGCCGCACTTACTGGTTCCAGATATTCAGTATGCTAATCCTTGGAGTTACGCTCGTATGGCTTCTCATCGAATCTTCATGAGACTGACCAGTTCTCTATCGAAATGCTTCAAAACACGTTTATGATTTAGAAGACGCGTTCGAATGGTGCAGTAGTGGCGTACCGGGAGTCAAGATGATCAAGATGACTTGAGTCATGTCATTTAGTTTATAAGGCAGCACGCAAAACATCCTAGATCCACAGTGAGGAAAATAGGAGATAAGTGTGCTTGAAGCATCCCCTTCTTTTGGACGACTTTGTAAAAAGGAAGAATATTGGTAAATCCGCGAATCTATATGTCCGATGAGTCAGCCGGCTCGCTATTATTTTAACAACTTATAGGAAAGAAACCGAAGACTTGTTAGTGTATATTTTAAATAACCTGTCCATCCATCCAGTTATGTAAGCGCGGGTCCAAATAGTCACTGTCTCGTAATAATTAATTTCTCTTTATTTCTTTTCTCTTTTCTTTTAATTTTTTATTTATTTTTTGCTTTTCCTTCTTACATACGCCTAATCCGTAATGTGCTTTCGTCATCTGTGACTAATCAAAGAACTAAAATATTTAATAAGTTACATTTCTTTCAAACGGCACGGTTGCCAGCTTTATAAAGGTGAAACTTTTATTTAATATTTCCGTTGAAGATTTTTTGTGTCCTCGATAATGCTTCTTTAAAACTTGTTTTGGACGAGTAAACTTTGCGTTTTTTTTGTAACGTATGCGTTTATCGAGAAAATAAAGAGAATATTGCGTTCAGCTCTTTTGAATAAAAATATTGCAAATTGTTTTCTTATATTTTATCCATTCTGTAAACTCTCTTATAGATATAATTATAATTATAGCTCGTATGATACTTTTAATTTTATATTAAAATAGTATATAAAATACTTTTACATTTTTATATTAAAATTGTCTGCTAAAAATTGAGCATATATGTATATACTTGAATACAGACGATTTGTAGTACAAAGCAACAAAAAAAATAAAATTCTTCTTAAAAAGAATAAAGTAATAAAAACAATAGCATAAATATATATTTTCCAACGCTCGCGGAATCTTGCAAGATAATTGTAACACCTCTTCTCTTCACACTTGATTCGAATTTAATAATCAAAATATTTCGTTCTAATACCGATTTCTTAAATCGCTGCAAATAAAAATTAATAAAAAAAATTTTATTAACATTTTATATTTAATTTTATTGCATAGTTGTAATTAGATCGTATTTTGACGGAAAACGATAGGTAAGAAATTCTCCGGGAATTTATTATGTAGAATCATGCGATACAAATAGTATAAATACCTAACTAATAATGACTGGCAGTTTCACAATTCGACTTATTTGGTCAACTAAATTAATATTTGCTATTTATTTAGGACAAGATTTTGGCGGAAATGTAAAATATGAGATTTACTAATTGAAATAGCGCAAAATCTTGCTCATTATCGAACTATAACTAGAACGGTACGACAAATCACCAACGCCATAGCCCTTGTAAGCTACGTTGTCGACTAAAGCTGCTCGGCCAAGCCGTAGATTATTGTCGACACTGTCAGCACGCTCTATCATCTGCAACAATTGGGCTATAGTAACCTACCCCTGGTGGGATGGTCATTTAGGTCAACTTGTCCTATTTTCATCTCCAAACCGCTCTGCGACAGGAAGATTTTGTATTCATTCGTGTAGGTGTCCAAGCCCGGCAAAGCCTGAAGATCCTTGACATCGATGTTCTCAATCGTCTCCTTATCGGTTTCGATTTCTACTTGAGTAAAATTAGCCAAGTATGTTTCTAATTGACTAGAACACTCGGCCTGTCCTTGATTGTCTTGATTGAGTCTGTTATCGACCGTTATCAACTCGGTAAAATTTTTCTTAAAATTCACAAAATATTAAATAATAAAAAGAAGAGTATACATACATCAAAGTTTAACTTTGTAGTTTAATTCTATAAATTTAAACAATATTTTTATACATATTAGACAAGTAAACTTAAGTCGCACTAAAATTATAATATATAGGTATTTAATATACTCTCTCTAATAGTTATGAGCGAGAGTTGCTGGAAATATTTTTTGTATTTTGTACTTATTATAATAATGCTTTATAATATAGACAGAACATTAACAAAGTGTTAAATTAAGTAATACAATGTATGGCAGAATATTTTGCGTAAGCACATCAATAAACGTATTGCAGCACATGTCCTAATACGATTTATTCTTGGCTATTAATAAGTTTACAAAACAAATAGTTATTTTTATATCTATTTACATAAGTAATTTTCCATTGTAATAAATTCACTAGAATAACAAGAATCGCCATAAAAAAATTTAATTGAAGAATAAACTTCAACACTTTGATGGCGTGTACGGGAACAACAAAATTTATTCTCCAAATTTTATTGATTGTATCGTAAAAATTTAACATTTCCTCTTTAAAGTGCTTTTTTTTAATCATTACGCTACCATTTTTTTTACTGAGTTATTACGATTTGAAGTGAGTAGTGCATTTTAAGGCCTTTTTTCTAAAGAACTGTATTGTGCCGCCGGTATTAGCATTATCGAAACGAGCCTTGAAGCATTCGAAAGCTGAGAGTTCAAGCTTTAAAGTGCTTTTTTAAACATCGCTCTGCGATAATTTTTGCAAAGATACGTAACTTTAAATTTGGTCTTTCTTAACGCTGATATTAAGTGATCCTTTAATTTTGTTGAGCAGTGTATTATTTGTATCTAAATAAACGGACAATTATCAAGGATGTCTCCTGGAAAACAAGGAAAAATATACGATAAATAATACATATTCTGTGGACATCTTACAATTAGAGTTTATATTAAAATTCTAGAATATTTTCTGGATTACCTAAGGAAGAGGAGTTAATATTCGAGTACTAGTTTGGAAGACATTCTAAGTATATACTGGATGCTATAAAAATTTCTATAAAATATTTATAATAACACCTCGCGTATGCATATTATATAAAATTATTCCATAATATAAGTATGTATTGTAACAATAATAGATATAACAATTAAAACATATTGAATATTAAATAATTATTTGCAAAAGAAAAATGAGCCCTGGCAGTATTGTTTTTCTACTCTGAGCCAAGCTTGGCTTTATTGTTACCCAAGCCTTGGGCCAAGCATGGCCCCCGAGCTTCGCCCGAGGTTATCATCCCAGGCTTCAGCCAGGCTTGGACCAGCCTAGTTGCCAGGCTTGGCCCATGCTTTCTCACCACTGGACCAAGCCTGGATCGAGACTGGGCCATTTGTTTATTCCTACCTGGGATTTCTTGTCTCGTTATTTCGAGCATGTATTATATTATAGAACTTTTCGAAATGGATTTCGATCAATATTGTTTTGTTTTTTTCTAGAAAATACAATAGAAATCTAAAGAATGCATGCACCCAACTCTTTTCTTACGTTCTCTCCGCGTTTTTCTTACGCGATTTTTTTAAATAACGCGTTTTTTTGAGAAATTGTATGCAATCTTTTGTGTTCAGATTTTTAATTTTCAATTTTTAATAATAAATAATAAAAATCTAAAAATGTGTTTAATCCGACACATGCCCATTGTATATTATCATGTTATAAAAGCGAGTAATACTATAGAATCTATAGATGTACGTACTATATTTTTCAAATATATTTCAGCAGCTAATTGGTTGTTATTATCAATCGTGATTCGCTTATCATTTGTTCGTTCGCCTTTATTCTCTTTAAACTCACAATCAGTCATGGTTTTTGAAATAACGTATACGGTTTTTTCCAAATTACGCAATTTCTTCTTACGCATATACAATGTATCTACCGCGTAAAATAAGAGTTGCGAGTGTAACGAAACAATTCCGATCGAAATCCATTCCGAAAAGTTCCATAATATAATTTTAATACTGTGGGTCACATAAAGGTTGCAACACTTAATTTTTGGATGGGTGATTTGTTTTTATAGTGGTTTGTAGTCTCGAAATATTTGTGCATTTCAAAACCAATCCAAAAATTAAGTGTTGCAACCTTTATGTGACCCACCTTACATGCTCGAAATAAAACGAAACAATTGCGAACAAAGAGCCGACCCCGCGATAGCTCATCGCGTTAATCTTCTTTATTTTGAATTATTTTATTACTCTAAAATCGTTTCTTACTTACAATTAGATCAAAATATTATTGAGAGAGAAATTATCGGGTAATGCGCTATCGGGTAATATGCGGGTCCACGAAACAACGCGAAAGATATGCGATAACAGCCCATTCGCGCGCCGCGCTATCATTCATCGAGATACGAGAAACTGAATATTCGGCGTACGTTTATTCTATCCCGATTCCCGCTAGATACATAATTAATTAATGTATAAGTATTAAACGTTATCGTCAAGTGAATATTGCCGGTGGTGAGAATATTACCGTTGGCACGCGGCACGCAGATGTTCGACATTGCTTTTCGTATTCGCGCGCAGGCGAGTGGGGCCGGCGCGACGGGGGTAGTACGTACGCCACGTGGCGCTATCATTCATTCATTCACGTCCCGACACTCCCGACACTCGACCTGACAGGTAGCCGATAACATTATATTACATCGCGAGATGTGCCGCGATGAGTGTTACGCTATATCGCTGCAGTGTGTCTCGAGCGTATGGCATTCTTTGAAAGGTTCGCTTTCAGTGGAAATAAGAGAAGCTCGGTGAACTGTCGGATTTAAATGTCAAAAGTACGCCGTGAGCCGTGATACGTTTCATCTCGGGAGTGTCTCATATAGTATCGCGATTGTATTATGACGCATGTTACTTACTTCGCTCTCGATCGCGGAATATTGAACAGTGGTTTTGTGAGTGTCCTGTGCAACGGAAGGAGAAAAAGGAGGCTTCAACCCAAACATTCTGAGAGGAGGAGGAGGTCTGGCAAAGGCATCGAGCACCGGCGGAACAACCTTGAGGTAAGTATCATTTTTTATGTTAATATTAATTGTTCTTTCCCATTTATTTGGGCTGTTTTATCTAAAATAATTAGAAATAATTAGAGAAAGAAAAACCATTTAAAATTTTATAAAAGTTTATTCTCGTAAAAATTTTTCCGGAATAAATAGATAATTTAATTAGTAAATCTAATTAAAAATCGAATTAAAGGCGCGTAAGAATTATTTTTTGAAACGTTGATCATTTTCAGCGTCTCTATAATTTGAATCTTTCATTTTTGTGTTACGAAATTATCACGTGATTTCGTATATTCCGTATACGGAATAATTCCGCCCGTTGCGCATCGGCCGGTGAGTGACAAATTATTTTTTATTATGGGGTAACGAATCTGTGAATATTAGATTGTATATATTTATGTATTATTCCTATCTAATAATATTATCAGATAAATGCCACTTGTCACAGATTCGTTGTCCTAAAATGGATAGACTAAATCAGACTGGGCTGAAAATAATTAATCCTGGAACTCCATTATTTATCAATTTGTTGTGCTTACGGGAGATTGCTCTCGCGTTAGCACGCATCGAGTTTACAATAGAACTCGTTATGTCGACGCATTATTTATTTGATGCGTCTAATGTTTATTGCATAGAACACTAACCGCGAAGTATATCAGTCGCCTGATAGGCGATTTATTGAAATTTTTTAAATATCTATATATTTCACATTATCAAGTATTAAATTAGTTACATTTTGAAATTTGTTTGGTGTTTATTTCTTGTGCGATAAGGTTTCAAAAATATTTATAAATATTTTTTTAGACATACAATATAATAATAAGTATAAACAATTTTCTATAGATATAGGCAGTAAATAGCGATTTTCTTGTAATTAAAAAATAAAAAATAATAAAAAAATCTGTAGATAAAGAATAAATTTAATAAAATAAAATAAAATAACAAACCATTATATAGAAAAAGAAATTTGTTACAACAATTAGAACATTTTTATTTTTCTTTCTTCCCTTTTCATTTTCTTTCCTATCCAGGATTAAATATTACAGATACTTATGCAAGAAAGCAAAATGTATTTTAAATGCATGTTAAACAATTTTAACATGCATGTATCACAAATGAATGAAAAGATAAAAAAATATTTTGGTTCACATTGCACATATTCTTCGTGAATCTTATATTATATACATACCTATAAATTACATTGATAATTCTTAATTGCATATTTATTTTTATTATACATACATATATATAAAACCCATCAATTTTATCTTAATCTTTTACAGTCTATCCATTTAATAGATTGATTTTTTATCAATAAATAAAATAAAATAAAATGACGTGAAATCCAGCGAATACTTTGTCGCGTGACAGAGTAATTATACAATATATATACATATATTGTATATTAATATGTATATATAAAAGAAAATGTCCTGACTCACTCACTCACTGACTCATCAACGCCCAGCCCAAACCTTTGAACCTAGAAACATGAAATTCGAGGGGTGTATTCCTCTCATGACGTAAGCACCCACTAAGAAGGAATTTTTAAAAATTTGGCCCTTAAGGGTGTGAAAAAAGTTAAAATGTATTTTTACGGATTTGTCAATATCTCTTAGGCCCGATGAGATATCGACTTGGTTCTTGCTTACAAAGATCACCAATACAAATGCTCAAAAACATATTTCAGGATTTTGCCCTAATCAACCTCTAAAGGGATAATTCTGGATTTAGGGGTGAATTATAGAACCCTTCGTATCTCCTGTAAATTAATTAATTAATAGTATTTTTTCGGTTGTTATACTCATTGTCAGCCCAACAATTATTTTTAAAAAAATAACATTTGCTTCCGTATTCCACAATAAATTTATTAACAAAAATAATTTTAAGGGCCATAGGGGAGAGTGGAAAAATTGCAAACATCTAAGGGAAAAGTTGAATAAAGCCCACGATTATTTATCAATTATAAACGTCTTTATTTAATTACGAACGGGTTTTGCTTATTTTTGGAAATTGTAATTTATGTTGATAAGCAAACACAATCAAATTTATTCATGTACTATGTACTATGTACTATGTGATAAAGACTAAAAACAAATTAGATGTCAACAAACGTCCTGTATATACAGGATGTCCCAAAAAGCTCGGTCACCGTTTTACTGACAAATTCTATGGGACATTCTAAGAAAAAAATTCTTATGCGAAAATGTTGAAGCTATAATAGTTTTTGAATTATAAGCATTTAGAGTTAGCGAATCAGACCGCCTAAAGTTGGCGCGCTCAGGTGTGGTACATCGCATAGCAAGTGAAGGTGGGCTAGCTTGTGACACACTTCATTTGACAAACTTGACAGTTCGCTGTGCATACGTATTTATTGATATTCCATAATGCTTGCATTAATCTTTATGTACAGCAAATTGAACAATCACAGATAAATAAGACAAAGCTTCAAAGTAATTTCCTTGTCGTTTGCAGAATTATGTCAATATCTAAAAACTGAGTCAATGTACAAAAGCACCTTTACTTGCTATGCGATGTACCACACCTGAGCGCGCCAACTTTAGGCGGTATGATTCGCTAACTCTAAATGCTTATAATTCAAGAACTATTATAGCCTCAACATTTTTGCATAAGAATTTTTTTCTTAGAATGTCCCACAGAATTTGTCAGTGAAACGGTGACCGAGCTTTTTGGGACACCCTGTATAAATAGTGTTTGTTCTTTGTTTGGTCGTTCGAAATAAATCAATTTAATTGTGATCTTAGTATTTTAAATCTTAGTATTATTTATAATCTTAGTATTACTTTTTTTTAAATTACGTACAAAACTAGATACAATGACATTAAAATACATTGTTATAATAATGTGAATTAAATAAATTACTTTAAAAACTTAGTAAATTCTTATTTGATATTCAATAATTTCTTTTGAGATTAAGATTACCTTGCAATGATGTAATACATATTTGGAATTTGTACCGGCTGCGATATGCAAATGAATATAGACTTGAATTAAATCTAATTAAGAGTGAGATATATTTAGTATCTATTATCTGTCTATCTATCTATATATATAAAAGAAAATGTCCTGACTGACTGACTCACTGACTGAATCATCAACACCCAGCCCAAACCCCCGAACCTAGAAACATGAAATTCGGGGAGTTTAGGGGTTTGGGCTGGGCGTTGATGAGTCAGTGAGTCAGTCAGTTAAAATATAATAAAATGTGCGGTTAAAAAGAGATACATTAAATCTAATTCAGTTTCTTATTCTTGTAATTAAATAACTGATTTTCTTTATTTATTCAGTTTTCTCACTATTATTAAATATCCTATATGAAATTCTTTTTTAAGCAATTATTGGGCTGAGTATAAAAACCGAAAGAAAAATACATAGGAATTAATTCACAGGAGATACAAAGGGTTCTGTAATTCACCCCTAAATCCAGATTTACCCCTTTAGAGGTAAATGTTGATTAGGGCAAAATCCTGAATTATGTTTTTAAGCATTTGAATGGGTGACCTTCGTAAGCAAAAACCAAGTCGATATCTCATCGGGCCTAAGAGATATTGACGAATCCGTAAAAATACATTTTAACCCTTTTCACACCCTTAAGAGCCGAATTTCTAAAAATCTTTTCTTAGTGGGTGCTTACGTCATGAGAGGAATACACCCCTCAAATTTCACGTTTCTTGGTTCAAGGGTTTGGGCTGGCATTGATGAGTGAGTCAGTGAGTCAGTCAGTCAGGACATCTATCTTTATATATATATAGATAAGTTCGTAAAAATAAACATAGGTATATGTATATATTTATATAAAAATGCGTGCAAATAAGAATTTCTTTTCTTTTCATAAATCACTCATTTAAATAATTTTACATAAAAAATATTAAATATGTAAAAATTGTTTGTAGGTACATGTAGATGCATATAATTTATAATTAAAAAGTCTATTTTTATATCATGTTTCTGAACTTATTGATATATATTGTACTTTTAGCAAGTATATTTCTATTTAAAAAAAGTTAGCAAACATAATTTTTTTTGAAGGTGTGCCTATATAAGTTTTTTTATTTCTCTTTATACCCACTCACTGTACATTGATTATTCATTACATTATATTAAATTTTCAGTTTGGCAAGTGTAATAGGATATAATAATAAATATTACATTGCATATGTTAGAAGAACACATGGCGCATGGAATATATATAATGATCGATCTAATAAAGTCAGTACAATGCTGTAATCAAGAACATAAGATAGAACCGCATGGAGCAATATATAGATATATGTATAATATGTAATATGTATATAATATACACATATGTATACAATGTATATGTATATATATTTCAAAATGGTAAACAAAAACGATTTAAATTATACATCCAAAATCAAATGTATAAATTGACACATGCGGATATCTTTGCTTCCATAGATTAACCAAATAATCGCTAATTTCGCAGTTTATAAGATGAAATTCTTGCAATTTAGGACAATGTTCCATAATAACGAAATATTTGTCAGCTGTACAACGTTGAAAGATCTGCGAAAAAAGATATAAACGTTCCAAGTTTTTGCACTGCGTTAGTAATTCAAAAATGCGATCTGTGAGGACAATATTGCGCAAATAAACCACTTCCAGGCGTTGGCGTTGACAGAAAGAAAGCAATCGGCTCAAAAGATCATCATCTTGGTCGAAACTGTAACAAAAATCATATAATTATTATATAGTATACTTTAATCGCAAAAAGAAATTACGTTATTTTTTTCAAAATTCTCGAAATGCAAGAGAAGCAAACACAAGTTTTGATAAGAAATACTCACTGATCGGAGGTGTATCAAATTCTCCGGAGGCGAAAGATTAGTTTCTAATTAGCTCGAAAGACCAGAGGGTGGATATCGCGGTCTTCCTCAATGCGAGAAAAGCGAATGTTGCGGCGTGTAAAGCATGCAAAAAGCAAAAAGCGACTCATCGCCCGGCACGTGCCTCGTCTTCTCGATGCAAGTTCCGGTGATTCCTTCTAGGTCTGCGCAACCAGGTAGCAAGCAGCAAAAGCAAGCAGCAAGAAAAGACAATTAAAACAAAAACCAGCAGGCAGCAAGCAAAGGCAGGAAGCAAAGCAAGCCAAGGACAGGCAGGCAGAGAGGATTCGTGCACTCGTCCGAGATGAGAGTTCGCAATATGTGTAGTAAACGGCGAGACTCTTCAATGTATTCTCAGGGACAACTTGACGATGAGTTATGATGTGTGCTCGACAAGGACTAGACAAGCACCGATTAGTGAGTAGCACGTGATATCATCAGTATCGATCGCGATCCACCGATGTCTCACGTAAATAATAGAAACTAAGTGCTCAGACGCAATGCGAGGTATAAGGAACAAGGAATAGAATTCATAGTCGCATCCTTTTTTAATAGACGTGCATTGAAAAATGATGCGACTATTAATATCTATTTCTTGTTCCATATTCCTTGCATTGTGTCTGTGTCCTAAATCTATGCTAATTGATACTAAGAATGCAAGCGAGTTTAACCCTGCAACTATAATGTGATATAGAATCAAATTAAAAGCGAAATTCACTACAGAAAGCTATATGCAATTTTATACAAGGCGATGCGCCAAATACAAAAACATATGTATTTTGAAAAAAAATTAAAAAGCACACACTCACCAATCACTTTGGTAAGTCACCTTTCGTAAATTCTTACAGTCAGCGAAAGCATTAATACCCTGCAATGTAAAATTTGTGTTCTTTAAATTTATTGCTTCAAAGTCCGGACACGTTTTTCCCAACTCTACCGCAACTACGTCTAGGTCTACTATATTATCGTTTTGAGGTGCCAAATGTAATTCACGCATCCGTTGATTTTTTTGCAATATTTTGCAAAGACGTTGAGTTTGTATATTTGTATAATCAAGATTTAAATTTTCCAAACTGTTCAGCTCCTCGAGATACGCAAATCCTTCGTCATCTATGAAATATCCACACCCATATAGATCCAATTCTAAAAAAAATATGTATTAATTATATACAATTTACCAATCTTGACAATTATATATTTTATTTATTTATATGTACCTTTCAAATTTTTGGATATCTTTGAAATATGCAGTAATGCAATATTATTTGCAGTATAGCAGTTTCTTAATCTTAAGTGCGTTAAACTCCTACCGCCATTATCAAGAAAGGTTACGAAATCCGTAACATTAAATAAGTTTCCTGTAAGATCTAACCGCTTCAAATATTTACAACTATACGTAAAGTTAGAAAGTATATCGTGTCTATCATATACATATCGTATGTTTAAACGTGTATAGAGTTCAGGATCTCGTGTTAAATTATTGAAGCACTTATTTACTTGACTCATGCGGCGTAACGTTTTAAAATCTAAGTATTTGAATATTTCTAGCAGTATGTCATCCTGCAAACATAAAATATAAAACTTTAATACACATCAAATGACATTGTAATAAATATTATTATGAGAAAGAGACTTCTTAGAATACTTTACAGGAAGTGCAGATAAAGTGCCATGTGATAGCTCCTTGGATTTATCCGAAGAGAGTTTTATACGCTTGGCACAATTTGAATGACTTTTTAATAAATTACGATGCAAGTGTCTCTGTCCAAAAGGTTGCACATAACTAGGGATTACTTCTCGAGAAGTCCCTGTATCGCTGCAGTAACATCAAAACAAATTTATTTTTATTATTAACAGAATAAAAACATATTGAATATTATTTAATATCAACAATCATAATACCTTTTACAAATAAAGCAATATTCGGGAAAATTCTCCTGTAGATGAAATATATCCAGGTGTGCATTTTTCAAATATGCTGTTAAATTATCATCCTCATGAGATATGAAGATGAAGAGTACGTGCAGTTAATTTTTCTTAACAGATTAGTTAAACACTCGTCAGAATTTCTTGAAAAAATCAAATCTGATGTTCCGATAAGCATCACAGCATCTAGCTTTGTGTAAGACCCAGGTGAGCTGCTCTTAAATACTAGTCTGAGCATTTTGGTTTTAAAGTAACACGGCGATAAGGGTGGAGAAAATAATCTTGATGTCGAAGGTACTGAATGGATCTGAGACAATTCATCCCACAACCGAAGCCACTGATTTTTAGAATCTTGAACCAAAATTTGAATTACGCTTCCAGGAGTATATATTTCGTAAATAGAGACTCTGATTGGATACACAGCTTCATGAAACTCTATATTTTTAAAATAGAAAATATAATTATGTTATTTTCTAAAAAAACATATCTTCATTAACAATATATTATTTATATTAATTTGAATATTACATACCAATATAATTAGTTTTGATCGTCCCACAATCCCATCTTATAAAATCAATCAGTCTCGTAGGATCTCTGTTTTTCCATGGAGAAGTTGAGATATCGGGAACACCGGGATTCCTCTGTATTAAAAAGTCACAAAAAGTGTCAAATGTTATAAACTTTTATAAGTTTAGATTGCGATTAGGTACTTTCTACGGGACAATAACAAAAAAAACCTGGTATAAAATTTTATATACAAATATATAAAAGAAATAATTTAAAAATGATTAAAAAGATCATTTTCGCATTGCATTTTTTATAAAAAGTAAAGTTTGAGGTAATGAGAAAAATTTGCCCATACATAATTATATACGGGGTCCGCCAAAAGTCCCTGGACCCCTGAATATTTCGAAAAATATGCATTTTCGTGAAAAATGTTTGAAACAAAAGTTGTAGGGTTTTAAGTTACCCATTACATAGCAATATTAGTATGACCTTGAATAGCACCGTCATGGTTACATAAAAATCACTTTGAATTTTTTAAGTAGAACCCCTTATTTTTTATTACATATTCTTGTAACTTACCTCGAGAGCTTTCTAAAACATTATAATTAAGTTATTCTTTATTAAGTACTTTTCGAGTTATGAGGCTTAAAAGTTACAGTATACACTGTTACAGTAAAGTTGATACAAATGAGAGTATAACATGAGCAGCATGATCACCTCAAAATTAGGATTGCTTTCGTAAATTCTTAGGTGTAAATCCGACCGGGCAACCTCCGCGTCGTTGATCTTGAGTAATGCTAATGCCGGCGGTAAGTACTGTAACTTTCAAGCCTCATAACTCGGAAAGTACTTAATAAAATGTAACTTAATTAAAATGTTTTGGAAAGCTCTCGAGGTAAGCTACAAGAATATGTAATAAAAAATAAAGGGTTCTATTTAAAAAATTCAAAGTGATTTTTATGTAACCTTGACGGTGCTATTCAAGGTCATACTAATATTACTATGTAATGCGTAACTTAAAGCCCTACAACTTTTGTTTAAAACATTTTTTACGAAAATGCATAATTTTCGAAATATTTAGGGATCCCGCAATTTTTGGCGGACACTGTATAACAAAACTGTTACAATAAATTTTTGAGAACTCTCGAAAATTCAAATACAATATAATTGGCCATGAGAGTCAAACGCGGTACTTAGTGCGTATTTTTAATCAAACTGATTAAATTATATTCCGTAAGTTTCCAACATATTAACTGCGCGCCGATTATTTGTCGGACTTTAAACACAGCTATCATTGGAACATTAAAAATTCCCTGTCCCTTCCCTAATTAAATCGATATCGATTTAATATTAAAATCACTGTAAAAACTTATTGCGAAAAATATTACCCCAGCCAGGGTTCGAACCTGGAATCTCCCGCATTCCGTTCGGGCGTCTTAACCAATTCGACTACCGGGGCATGTGGTAATATTTATCGCAATAATCAGATAATAATAATTTGAACGTCTTTCTCAGGCGACGTGAATAAACAATAAATTTTTGAGGACTCTCGAAAATTCAAATACAATATAATAAAACTGTTACATTTTGTATATGGACAAATTTCTCATTACCTCAAACTTCACTTTTTATAAAAAATGCAATGCGAAAATAATCTTTTTAATCATATTTAGATTCTTCTTTTTATTCTATTTCCTGCAATATATATAGATACGAACAGGAGATTATAGAAGAGAAATAACATATATAGACATATTTGATGTACCTATAATTATATATATTTATATATGTTTTTATATATAATATTTTTATATGAATAATTTTTTACCAGAAAAAAATATCAAGAAATGTACACATATACCATTATATTATCAAGGAGAAATGGTAAATTAGATATTTGTCCATAATTTGGAAATTTCGGTGGCCCAATTATATCAGAGGCTGTACAAAATATACTAATATTTTTGTGGTTCCTAGCAACAAATCTCTCTTTCACAAATTGATAGATGAAGTCAACACTATCTTCTTCTCCTACGGATACTCTGCCGACGTAGGGATACCGATTACAACTCTCGCAATATAAAGGTTGATTATGGGATGTCATATTTTCTCCCTGAAAGAAGACAAAAAATATGGAGAATAATAATCCTTACTTTTGTAGAATATATGCTAAAATGTATTATAATATCATATATTTATAATTATAGAGTGTAAAGATTATATAATCCAAGTTTAACTTGCTTTTATTTATATAGTATTGAAATTTTTGTCTGCAGCATGTGTACGTGACGTAAACTATAGATTTTTAATACTAACAATAAATATTAGTACGAACAGTCCTTGTAGAAGAAGATTTTAATTATCAAAACAAATCTTGTTATACAGAGAATATTCTAGTAACAAATTATACTTCTGTTATGGAATATTATGTACGTACATAAAATTTAAATATATCAGTCAAACTAAACAATTTCTTTACTATTGCGTTATTCTCTTATCTAACAGAATAAATTGTTAATAAATAATTATTGTATATTTTTAGATTTTGTATTATATATTTTTTTACATTATTTATTTTTTATAAAATAATAATTATATTTATAAAATAATTAAATAACGTGTAACACGATTTTTGTGTCAGCTTAATGACTATGTTAGTCGTATTTCTTGTGCCTAAAGATAACGGAAAATCATTGGATTTTTGCAAAAAGATTGTTTTTGTGACCAAGACATTGTATTTTTGAAATTTTAATATTTTTCCAGGATTGGAGATAAATTTGACACTGGGTGTGCTTTGATTAACAGGTAAAAATATTTTATATTTTGGGGGGTAGCCTAGACCTCCCTTGAACTGAGAATTTGTGGTAGGTGTGTCGAGTAGAAAAAGAAAACATGTTTTATGGCCACATTTTTAAAAAAAATTAACGTTTTTTGATTTAATTGTTTATAAAATATGTTTTTTTTATTCGACACATTTACCATACATTTCTCAGTTCAGGGGAAGTCTAGGCAACCCCCCAAAGCCAAAAAAATTTTTACTTGTTAATCAAAGTACACCCAGAGTCAAATTTATCTTCAATTTTGGAAGAAATAATGCATTTTTTCCAAAATTGGAGAAAAATTTTACTTTTGGTGTGCTTTGATTACCAGGTAAAAATATTTTTGGCTTTGGGAGGTTGCCTAGACATCCCCTGAACTAAGAACTGTGTGGTGGGTGTGTTGAATAGAAAAAACATTTCTTATAAAAAATTAAATAAAAAAACGTTGATTTTAAAAAAATGTGACCATAAAAATGTTTTTTTCTTTCGGCACATCTATGCCACACATTTCTCAGTTTAGGGGAGGTCTAGGCTATCCCCCAAAGCCAAAAATATTTTCACCTGTCAATCAAAGCACACACAGAGTCAAATTTATCTCCAATCCTGAAAAAATATTAAAATTTCAAAAATACAATGTCTTGGTCACAAAAACAATTTCTTTGCAAAAATCCAATGATTTTCCGTCATTTTTAGGCACAAGAAATACGACTAACATAGTCATTAAGTTAACGCAAAAAAATGTCAAAATTTGTTGCCTAGTGTAATTGTATTTATATGTATGTTTATTATATGAATATAGTGTATTAGGTGTGTACATAGTACATAGGTATACATATACACTTATTATATTATTTTACATTTCCAAATATATCTTGCAATATAATTATTTTCTAAATCTATATCAAATTTTGTTAGAGCTTTCAAAAAAGAATGAAAGAAATAAATATAATTGAATAAAAAATTAGTAGTTTGAGTAGTTTTCTTATTTTAATTATTTAGATAATAATATGTATTATTAAATAACTAAAATAAGAAAAAACTGTTTCTTAAAATTTTTAAAATAGAGAAAAAGGAGGGAAACAGCTAAATGGTTCTCATCTTATTTCTCTCAACAAAAGGGACAAATATATGTAGGAATAATAATTCGTTCAAATTGAGCACCACTGGAACCGGAGAACGTCCTTAAGATTCTAATTACATTTGTCTTTATGGCAGATAGTGTGGTTTATAGCTTAATATCCGTCGCAGTTTTGAATACAAATTTCGCGATTTGTTGTGATAACCTGTCACTTTTTCTCAGTAATTTTTTTAAAGAACAAATATATATAATTTTTGAATGGAAAGGCGTTAAAAGCCTCCAATAGAGCGTATCATACCTCTTAATATCCTTAGCTAAGTGTACCTAATAAATTATGCACATTAAATATATGTTTTTATATAAAAATTTTTTTATCGGGTTCTGTTTTTTGAAAAAGGAACTTTCTCTTTAAACTCTTAAACGGATTTTTAATTCATGCAAATCATTAATCCTTAAACATCCCTTTTAACAGAGAATCCACCTCTTGATCAAAGTATATACATATACGCTGGACGAAGGTTGGACCGGGTTTGAACCATGGACCTTTCAGTTAATTCAGTTGCCAATCACTCTCGCATAGGCACCGGAGCCACGCCGCGGCCGGCCCACGTGGCCCACGCGGGCCACGCGTCATCCCAAAAGATCAAAAAAAGTTAATAGGGTTATGTTGAGATATTTTTATCGCCCGTGATTGATATGACTTTCCGTAATGCAGAATTAATTTTCAATCCTTTTTCATTTTTATTTCTTATATTTTTATTTTATTTTTTTCTTCAATAATAAAATGAATAATTTATGAAAAACGCTGTTAAGCACCTAAATATTCTAAATCTAAAGATTCAATATGCCCATTCAATATATATATATTTATATGATAATTGTAGTGTACCTTAATTAAAAAATAAATACGTACCTTTTAAATTATACTATAATATATTTATATATAAAATCCTCCTTGTTTAAAATATAATATAAAGATTTATGTAAAGATATCTTTGTCGACGAGCAAAATATATCACAGACCTTATAGCTCGACAGGTAGCGAAGAAATGGTACGAGAGTACGTGGAAAGATTAAATAAGGATGCAATCCCACGTAGAGGAAAAAACGGAATGGAAAAGAAGCACAGTGGAGTGGGAGGCAACCAATCGGAACGTTTATCCAAAAAACATAGTTAATTATGTATCTCGAAACAAGGTGAAAATGACAAAAGTGAACAGATTTACTAAATTTCGGCGAATAAAATCGTAGATACGCTAATAAATTTCCCCACTTTTGTAATTTTCACCTCGTTTCAAAGATACACAACCGACCCCAAGGGATCTGGAGCCTGGGGCCTGGGACCCTATTCTCGAAAAATATCGCAGAATCATCAATAATCACACTTTGCTGCAACCAATAGCACTTGCAAAATGTGATTTTTTAGTGACATTCATGAAATATCGCACACAATATATGTCATGAATATCACACTTTGCAACCAACAGCAGAGGGTCAATCATGAATCTTTGCACGTGAACCTGATTTTGCCTATCGATCATATAATACTTTTCCCTAGAATGAAATCGTGAAAAGTAAAAGAATTTGCAATATTTGTAATAATTATAATAAAATTGATTTATTTAGTGCACATTTGCATTTATAACACGTAATACACTGTTGTTACTTCTTCTTTTTATATTTCATAAATAAAAATTCTTTGTGTTAATGCAATTTTGAGCAGTCATGTAACCATACAAAACAAAACCTACTAAATAGATGTTACCTATACTGCTTCTAACAATGGCTACGGTTACACCGTGAACTTAGGCCGAGGCCTATACCTCAAATTCGACCTAAATTATTTAGGTCGCCTGGTGTAAACACTTGATAGGCAACCGGACCTGGCTTCAGGTCAGTCAATTGGCGTCAATTCTTTGGTTTCTTTCGGTGCAAACGAATGATGACCAGACCTACTTCGGGTCACGATATAGGTTAGGCCGCGATGAGGGTCGCTCGGTGTAAACGTAGCCATTAAGTACGGATAGCGACTACTTTTCACGTTTGATGCGGGGTCTAAAATACGAGTCTCAAGACCACTTCGATCAAACTCCGATTAATCTAATCGTTGATTAATGCGGGGTCTACAATGCGACTCTCAAAGTCGCAAGGACGGTCGCAGTCTTAAAATCGCAGAGTTACGCGACATGATGCTTGTCTACATCAAGTCGCTAAGTCGTAACATAATAACCAATCAGTTAAATGCGTTAATACATGATGCTCTTCTCATTGGTTCGTCGCAGCGAACTCAATTAACTCGTTTTATTTATAACGCTAAAATTTCGTTAAAATCTTTGAATTTTTGATCGCGTAAATGAAAAAAAATTATTATTATACCTTAATATTAATAATTTCTCCAAGAATAAATGGAAATATGTGAAAATGTGAGATCTGATGAAAAATGTGTTAAATAATCTCAGATCTTATAATTTCAATGACAAATGTCTGACAAATCGATTCTTAAAAATCATTTCAATGAATTTGGAGAGAGATTACTATTTATTAAAATTTTTTAATATGTACCTTTAAATTTCTTTGCAATCAAACGTCACTATTAAATTCCGAAAAAATTAAATGCGCAATAAAGTATTATTATTTAATTGTGGTATAAATGTATAATGTTAACAAATTTCTTTTCAATTTCATCGATTTCTTAACTTAAAAATGCTAATTTAATTTGCGTTCTGATTAAATTTAATTGTAAGTCTATCAAACAATTTCTTACTAAAATTAATGTTGAAGATTCTGGGACAACCTGTATATATACTTGTATTAAATTCTGCATATCAAATGTGTATCCAAACATATAAAAGTTTAATAGATCAAGAGACACGGTATAAGTATCCGCGTAACGAGACAGTATATAATTATAATTTATACGCGAGCCGACGAGTTGAGAGACTTATGTCCGTTTGCTATTACCATAATGTAGATTAATTTTGATCTTGGTTTAATTGATTTTTTACCTTTTTCTAGTTTTAAAAAAAATTAGAAAAGGATATAATAAGTAAAGTTAAACAGAGATTAAAGTTAATCTAGATTGGTAGAAAAATAGACATTATAAGATTATCGAATTTCAATAAAAGCTGAACTGATCAAGTTCTCAGTAGGCATACACATACCGATTGTCCTAGAAGTCAACATATAAAACTTTCAGGAAATTAATGATGATTTGTGCGGAAATTTTCTCATCATTGCTTTCCGTATTTATTCTGAACTCGAATGTTGCGTCTTGTTACTCATGATTTACATATAATATCATGAAACATTTTTACTTCAAACTACTGCCAGCCTTCGATTGGCAAAAGACGGAGAGAGTACCGAGTACGTGTTTCACCGAAGTCAAAATCAATTGTTACCTAGTTCTTATAGTAATTGCAATATAATTTGATATCAACTTTTGTTCGTAGTTTTTTTATTAACAGAACCTGTGTGCATGTTTCCACAGTTTCCACCTTTTGTTACAGATACAAAAACTGATCTCGAAAGATTGGATGCTGATGTGGCATGGAATGTCACATCAGCATCCAATCTTTGTAATTTCTTGTTAATTTTTGTATTCTTAAAATAGGTTTCTATAAGTTTAGGACTGTTACCGAAAGGAATATTGCAAAAAAAAACAAAGAAAATCTTATAGTTCATTAAATATCAAAATACGTTGATTCGTAATATATAAATCAATATATCTTTTGCTCATTGGAATAAATAATAAAACTGGTACGTAAGACGACTTTGCGCGTTGCGCTCCTCTATTTGTTTGTACGAAAACAAGAACGAAGTATCGAGTTATGTTCATCGAACTGTTATCCTATATCGCTTATATTATGTAATACGGACGGACTTTAACGATATCGTTTATCTGTATTGCTAAATTGCGGTAATTTGATCGAATACGAATCTTATCTCGTCATTTAATCACATGTTTCCTTGGAAAAAAAATAAATGATTACATATTGTTATTTGTACCTACTCTCGCTTCTCTTCGATCATTCAGGATCTGATGTCGCTTGTATAGAATTTCCATAATAATAGAGGAAGAGGTGGTACTTGTGGCCCCCCAGTTTGTTTTTTCTACATAAAAGCTGAACTGTTATTTTAATTGAGCTAAACTTTTGCTTAAAATGAAGGTGGACTATTCAGTTTGTGCTAAAACGTGGAACGAAAGAAAAAACAATTGAGTTATATAGAACATGTGTAGATAAATTAATTTTAGATGACGAAGTCACTCACGACCCATTAAGTCGGTAAAATATCAAGAGCTCCACAACAAGAAAGCATAGCGAATCAAAACAAAATATACCAATAAAATAAAGTAACACGTAGCCTTAACTATTCTTCACGAATTAATGAAATAAGATTCTTCATGTCATTAAACAAAAAAGACATAATCCAAAAAGAGACAAAATCGTCCGAATATATTTCATCAAGTCCATCTGTATATATTTCTGTAATAAAGCCGCGGGGGCAGCGAAACGAACCTGGGATACAGAACACCAATACACTTTGTATACATAGATAACACTATTAATAGCATGTGGTCCAAATTTTAAGCAAATACATAGAAAATCGATTAGGTGGTGAACGTCCTTAACTGCGTGCACGAAATGTGCTACCCATTGGATCTTCGGAGAGCACGGAAATTCCATGGCGCTTCTCCAAAGCTCGGTTCCGAAATATCCACGAAGAACGACTGTCTCCGCGAACGAGCGCTTATTCGCGACGCAGGATTTCAAGTTTAGGCGCAAATAGAAACGACAAAGGTCAAGATCCGCGCGATCGTATTTGCAAAGTAGCTTTCTTTGCTGAACGCAGCCATTGAAATATTTTTCAATAGCTTTGTGGCACATTATACATATGTGGTGATTTGCATATACGGGTCTCTTATGCAAGACCAGGTTTTAATTATAGAAATAATATTAAACGTTTAAAAATTGTTAAAGTTTTTACTTGAAGAAAACAGAGAAGTCTTCTTATCTTATTTGTTATGTCTGAACGACAAAACAGTTGCATGCACTATCACATTAGTTATTCAAAATAGTTTTTTACAATTTTCGAAATGAAGTCATTTATTAATATCTATAAATAATTTTAATGACAACACGTTAAATCTTATTGTCACGTACTTGGGCTTATTACTTACACATTTTTATTTATTATTTAAATATACTTATTTTTTACATCTTTTTAATTATCAGAATTTTTTTGCACGTGTATTCGATACTTATTTAATTAGAATTAAATGTAAATTTTGATGGAAGAGTTTTTCACCCGGTAAAAAATTTATAATATTGCTAGTTTTCTCCACGATATTTTGCATAAATCCATCCCAAAGCCTGCTTCTCATATAAAAGACAGTTGGTGCTTCGTGAAAAGAATCCAAAACGTGAATATCCGACCAGATGAAATTCTCATTTCCTTGGATGCCACGTCCCTGTTTACCAATATTCCGAAGGATCTCGTTATGAAAGCCATTGAGGAAAGATGGAGCCATATTTCTACTGAAACCAAACTTAACTTGCAACAGTTTTTATATGCGATTGACATGGTTCTGAGTTCAACTAGCTTCTGTTTTAATGGCCAGATATATGACCAAATTTTTGGCAGCCCTATGGGCTCCCCTCTATCTCCTATCCTTGCTGACATGGTTTTAGATGACCTCGAAACTCATTGCCTTGAAATTTTAGGACTTAGCACATCTATATTTGGGAGATATGTGGACGATATTTTTGCAATAATACCTCGCAATATGTTAGATGACACACTTAATGTGTTTAATAGTTACCATCCAAGATTGAAGTTTACATGTGAAACAGAGACCAATAACTCGATCAATTTCTTAGACACGACAGTCATTAGGGAAGGTGAAATATTGTTAACTAATTGGTACAGGAAGCCCACTTTCTCAGGACGCTACATCAATTATCACTCTAGCCACCCTCTTAATTACAAAATTAGTGTTGTAAATAATTTAGTTAACCGCGCAATTTTATTATCTGACAAACGCTTCCACGACTCGAATATTAAGATTGTTCACGAAATTCTTTCTGATAACTGTTACCCGACAGATTTTATTAACCAACACATAAAACGGAGATTAAAAAACATTAAATATAATGACACTAATAACAAAGTGCGTATTGAGAGGAACCCGATTACCATTCCATATATTAAAGATGTTAGTGAAGGCGTTTGTAATGTTCTGAGAAGCAAAGGCTTTGACGTTATATACACGGTGCCAAAGAAGCTCGATCGGATTATTAAAAGAGGAAAAGACATATTAGATAATAGCAGAAAAACCGAAGTAGTATATAAGATTGACTGTGCTAATTGTGACGCGTGTTATATCGGACAAACAAAAAGAAATCTGGAAACTAGACTTAAGGAACATATAGCGAACATCAAAAAACACCCTGATAACCACTCTGTGGTCAGCAAACATAAGGTTTCTCTTAACCACGATTTCGATTGGGCTAATCCCAAAATACTACATAAGGAGAAACATTTTAAGAAAAGAGAACTCGCGGAGATGGTTTTCATCAAAAAAGAAAATAATTCGATTAACCTACAGAAGGACACAGACAACCGTTCCGAACTCTATGACAAAATAATAAATTCTTTATGATTTTCGTTGTCGTCATTGTTTATATTTGTCATTACGTTGTCCGTTGCTGTTCAGTCTAGACGTGCTTTTATATTAATCTGTCTCCTCGCGTTACAAAAATGTACAATTTTTATGTCAAACGTCGCACAAAACACGTAAGTGCTCTGTCCTTTTATGGACTTGATTTATAATTTTACTCGATATTCTTTAGTTATTGTTATATTTCAGTTTGTAGATTTAATTTTATTGCTGGAACAATATCTGAGATTATGAAGTGTTGCGTAGGCGTATGTATATTATATATTTACACTTGATAAGGACTGGATTCTCAGTCAAAACGTCGTGTTAACTGATGAATAAATATTGCCAGTTTTGGTCAAAAAGAAAGTTTTCTTATTATGAAATTATAATACTTCCATGTATAGCATTTTTTGTTTTATAAATTGCTTCTGTTTTTCTTTAATTGGTTTTGTGATATGTGTAAAAAAAAACAGTTTTTAAAAAAATAACGCTTCTTTATTCCACAATTAACGAAAATAATTTTAAAGGTAGGGGAGAGAGGAAGAATTGCGAACATCTAAGGGAAAAGTTAAATAAAGCCGACGATTATTTATCAACTATAGAAGTCTATTTTAAATGATACTCCAGTTATTTGATTACTTTAAATCCCAAAGTTACTCTAAACTACAATAATTAATATTTATAGATTTTCAACATGAATTATAATTTTGAACAATAAGCAAAACCCGTTTGTAATTATCCCAGCTACGGCATTGCCCCGCGTGCGGCGGGTAGTTAAAATACCAAATAATTAATCGTTTTGTTAAGAATTAAACGCATTAAAAATTAATAAATGCAAAAATCTTCAGAGATTTAATTCAATACATTTTGTTGTTACATTCCACCTCTTACAGTGTCACAGTCTTAAAAAAATATTAAATTGAAGCCAACCTAATATATACCAACATAATATATGCAGAATATTAAACAAAAATATAATTTCTTATATATATATCTATGTAGGTGTATTTAAAATACCTTCACATTATTTTATTGGAAATACCGTTTCTCAATTTTGACTTTCAAAGGTATCTATTATAAGTTTCTCTTGGTACGTCAACACATGTATTCTATAGGAAAGAAGATATTGTAATATGATATATTCCCTCAAGATATGCATTGACGTTTGCTTCAACGTACATTGAGTTACAATCGCGAGGATATTTTGATCTAAGCATTAACGTATATTTATTGTATATTTGAAGTAGGGTATTATCTTATATAAGTTTTTCTTATACAGGGTGAGTCAAAAGTATGATTTAAAAATTTGTGAGCGTGTTCCTGGATAAAAAGATGAACATATGGTCGCAAATGCTTTGTTGTCGAGATAATGGACATAAATCAGCAGTATCAAATAATGCTTTATTTGAACAATAGGTGTGCAGCGCTTAGTCTTAAGTGGCGGAACCTCCGTCCGGGGGGTCGGGACGGGCCGCAGCGAGGCGTGGGATTTGCTGTGAGTGGTGGGCGAGGGGCAGGTGGGCGACGAGGAGGAAATTTCTTTCCCCTTACCGCAGCGGAACTCCCCGCGCCCAGAGGCGGATCGTCGAGATTTTTCCCCGGGCCTCGGTCAGGGGCGGCGCGGTAAGATTTTTTTCCCCCGGGGTGAGATTTTTTTTCTCGCGGGCGGCGGCATAGGTCGCCACCGCGGACTCGCCTCGTCCCTCCTCGCGAGGCGCGAGCAGTGGCGCGATGGCTCGCGACTCTCGGGGACGGGGGTGCGGTCGCCCCCGGCGCGCGTGGACGCCGGGGGTGCGCGAGTCTCAGGGACGACGGATGTGGTCGCCCGTTCTATCGGGGCGATAACGACGCGTTCTCGAGTAAGGTTTTATCGGGCAATTACTGGCGGAGAGGACTCTTCGTTTTATCGGACCGATTTCCCGTGGTTCAGCGATTGTCGGCGGAGAGGACTCTTCGTTTTATCGGACCGATCAATTCTATATAAAACGCGGGGTATCGCAAGAGATGTCTATTGAGACTCGGTCGAGAGCGCGAGGAACGTCGACATGAACGTCGCGGAGAGTCAGCAGAAGGACGCGGATATGATGGCGATCCTGGACGATTCGCTGTTGGGCGCGCGGACGGAGGTCGAATCGCCGACCTTCGCCCTGGTCGACCTGCTGAACAAGATATGGAGACCCGTGGGCTCGGCGACGCGAAACCTGAGAGAGTTTCTCGCGAGCGTGTCGAGATACTGACGAATCAGAGGGACACCGGTGCCTGCCGCGCGCGCGAGGGCGAGGAGATAAGAAGCGCGATCACGGAGCTCTACGGATTGTGGCTGAAGGAAGGTCCGGTGAGTCTGACCTGTTCCGTGGACAACATGTATTGTTTCGTTCGCGCCCAATTTCCGTCGGAGGTGTACTCGTTGCTGGTGAAGGGCCTGATGACGCACGATAAGTTCTACGAGTGGATCAGCGAACACGAGAGCTACGTCAACGGTGCGTCGACCGTCATGGCGGCGGACGCTTCCACGTCGCGCGCGGTCTCGACGGATTCGCCCGTAGACGCTCTCGAGTCGCGCGCGGTCTCGACGGATCACGCGTACGGCGCGAACGAGTCACGCGAGGACGAGGAAAACGGCGGCGGCGGGTTCGACGCGCTGTTTGATCTGTCGTCGGATCGCGATCTGGATCGCGTACCGCAGTACGTCTCGAGCATGAAGGACCGAAGACTCTTCACCCTCAGGTCGCCGGGGGAGGTCGGGTCTCAGCTGGTTCGCATGGACGTCTTCGATGTCAAGGACATCGTCAGCAGAGACAAGCGCGAATGGTGGAGATACGCGAAGGTGAGAGCTCAGTTTCTCACCTCTCTCTCGCGCGCGGATCGCAAGCGGCAGTTGATGCTGCAGATGATGGATCTCGTGGCGGACAATCTAAAGAAGGTTCCGGGGGTCCACAGGGAAACGAAGAATCTTACCTACGAGAGCGGGCGAGGCAACTTTTGAGATGTATCTCGCGAAAGAAATATACGCGTGTTCGAGAAATTTTCGTTTTCTTATTTTCCCGCCTCCTTTCCACCTCGTTTTAGATATAGAGGAAAAAATGAAAGCTAGACAATAAAGTTCGTTTTTTTCTTTATTTTTTTTTTTACCACTACTACATTGTTACAATCTCTCGTTACCGAAGCACAGAGCGGCCAACTCGCAGTCGACGATATCGCTGCGGTCGAAGGTCTCGCTCTCGCGTATCGCCCTCGAGACGTTCGCGGGATCCGCCACGGTGGCCGCGATGGCGAGGAAGCGCGACAGCCTCGAGTCGACCCTGCCGGTCATCGAGGACAGAGTGACGATGACGCGATTGATGCACAACTCCAGATCGAACAGGAACAGCACCGTGCTCATCGACGCGACGAGACGCGTCGTTGACTTGTCTATGCGCAGGATCGGTTGATTGTGTATCCTTCCGAATCGCAGCGTCAGGTTTCCGTCAGCTATGCACATTGGAGGCGGCGGAGCGTGGTTCTCGCCGCTGTACAGGTGGGACAGCACGACGCGTCTCTGGTCGAGAAATTTCCTCCACGTCTCGAGCGAGAGCGATATCTCCTTGCCGTGGAAATCCCCTATGACGATGGTCACGTAGCAGGGGAGCACGACGGCGATACCGATCTCGACGAACTAGTATCCCGTTCTCGTCAATTCGTATCTCTTTCCCAGAATCCGCTGCGGACGCTCCGCGTCGTGTTTCGAGACGTTGCGTCTGTGAAACGATGAGAAGGAAGAAGGGAGTCGAGAAATAGATAAACGACGATTGTAATATTATTATTTTAATACGTAAATTGCGAACAAACAGCGAGTACGCAAAAGTATAATTATTTTTAACACTAATACACAGATCGTGTACACGAAAGTATACTCGTATATTCGAGTGACGCTTAATCCAGCGTTACAATTGACTCGGCAGCGGTATAGCGGTGTCGTCACGTCTGACCCGCTTTTCGGTACCGGCGTCGTCGTCGTCTCTGGCTAGCTTCTCTGTACTGGCTCGCCTCTCTGTACTGGCGGTGTCATCGTCGTCGTCGCTTCGCTCCGCATCGTCGTCTCTAGCCCCGGGGAATCGCGAAGATCCCGCGTCGCCGAACAAAGTGCTGACCCTGGGCGACTCGCGCTCTAGAGTCTGCAGCTCGGTTAGCGCCCCGTCGAACAGTTCCTTCCGCAGATCTTTTACCAACTTTATGGCGCCGTATCTGGAAGAGAAAACGCGAGATTATTATCGCTCGTTTTGCGAGATCGAGAGAGAGAACGCGAACACGAGTATTCACACCCTTTGAAATATTTTTTTCCTCTCGTCGAGGAAGAACTTCACCTTTAGAGATGTCGGTGTGTTGTTAATAATGTTTTCCACGGCGTGATACAGACCATCGGCGCTCTTGGCAATGGCCCTCGCTTGACGCGCCCTCCGCGTTGACCCTTAACGCGTGACACGCCATCACGAGATCTCTCAGTTGCTCCATTATTGAAAAGCGCTACGATCGACTGGAAACTCTGACAAAGACTCGCGAACGCGTAACTCTTATATACCGCGCGAACGACGATATTTGCGGTAAAAGCGCGAAAATAGATTTCGTCTCCGGACGTTTCTTTCCTTTGAAACGGGAAAACGCAATACCCCTACCCTCTTTTTTTCTTTGTTGAAAAAATTATTTATCTTGAACGGAAAACGCGAATCATGATAAAGTCATCCCCCGGACGTCGATTTTCTGACCGCAAATATAGAGTCATCCCCCGGACGTCGGTTGCGAAAAAAATACACTCATCGCCCGGACGCCGATTTCCTGACCGCGAGATAGACTCATCTCCCCGGATGTCGATTTTCCTGAAACGCGAAAAACAACCCTTGTAACCATCTCCGATAGAAAACGATTAAAAACGGCTATATCTGTATCGTTTTTAATCGTATCTTATCGGTTCTATCGTTGCATATTTAGAGGACAGATAAAACATTAATCGAATCGAATCGGTTTCTATCGTTTTAGATCAGAATAAGAAAATAACTATACAAATTTTATAGTTATGAATCGTTTTCTATATGTACAATTATTGCCCGTCTGAATCAATCGTATATACACGATATAATATATATCGTTATTTATGGTAATAATTTTACCGCATGCATTAATACGGATATATAAGAATAAAATGATAGACATCTCATCGATATTTATATGACTTAACCGAACCGATACATCAATCGTTTCTTATCAGAATTTTCCGACATACAACTTATCATCTTCTGTACGGCAGCAAATCGGTTCGTTTTCTATCGTATATCAATGATATAAATTGAATCGTTTGAAAGCCTTCTACTTTGCATATGTTTTTATAAGATTAAAACGATAGACATCTCGTCGATATTTATACGACTTAACCAAACCGACACATCTATCGTTTCTTATCAGAATTTTCCGACAGACAACTTATCATCTTCTGTACGGCAGCAAATTGGTTCGTTTCCTATCGTATATCAATGATATAAATTGAATCGTTTGAAAGCCTTCTACTTTGCATATGTTTTTATAAGGTTAAAACGATAGACATCTCGTCGATATTTATACGACTTAACCGAACCGATACATCTATTGTTTTTTATAAGGATTTTCCGACAGACAACTTATCATCTTCTGTACGGCAGCTAATCGGTTCGTTTTCTATCGTATATCAATGATATAAATTGAATCGTTTGAAAGCCAAGTATCCCAGAATCTTAAGCCAGAATCCCAAGTATTTTGTAACGTGAGTTTCTGATAGAATATAGTAAATAAACTCCTTACAGAAAAATATTACTGGTTGGTCAGTAATTTATTACTGAGTCTAGTGATTTTTTACTGGCGATTAGTATTTTATTCTTGTATTTAGTCAGTACTTTAACTACTGGCAAATGAGTAATATCTAGTAGTATTAGTAGTTCTTCCGGGATTCGAAGTACTGATACAAGTACTTCAGTATTTGCTTGTATAGTAAAAAGTACTGAAGTATTAGAGATTCTAGTAGTTGAGCTTAGACGTGAAGTACTGATAGAATGAGTAAGTAGTTTTCCTAGTAATTCATTACTTGGTTTAGTACTTAAGTACTGGTATAGATGAGATTCAACTGCACTTCTGGGGCAGCAAACGCCTGAAGTACTGAATTTATATAATTCATTTAAGGATCGACAGGAGTCATTTATTACTAGAATCGTAAAATCCGTATTATGGCATAAATTATTCACTTACAATAATAATTTAAAAAAACATTTATTTAACATTTACTCAACATTAATTTAATATTTGTGTTATATTGATTAATTATTTGCAATAATGATTTTAAAAAACATTTATTTAACATTTATTCAACATTAATTTAATATTTACTTTATATTAATTATATTTATTTGCAATAATAATTTGAAAAAACATGTATTTAACATTTATTAAACATTATTTGATATTTATTTTACATAAATTATTCAAACACGATGAAACACATTTACTTCGCTAGCGTATAAGAAATTTAATTTGATAAATTATTCATTTACAATAATGATTTTAAAAAACATTTATTTAACATTTATTCGGAAATAATATAATATTTATGTAATATTGATTATTTATTTGTAACAATAATTTGAAAAAACATTTATTTAACATTTATTTGACATTAATTTAATATTTATTTTATATTAATTATTTATTTGCAATAATAATTTAAAGAAAACGTATATTTAACATTTATTTGACATTAATTTAATATTTATTTTACAATAATTATTTATTTACTATAATAATTTTAAAAAACATTTATTTAATATTTACTTAAAATATTATTTAACAATAAGTATTTAATTATAAGAAATCATCATTTTTCTGTTATCTCGTTTTGCTCTATAAATTATGTGGCAGTAGGGGCCTATTGCACAATAATTTACAAGTTAATAATATTAGTGAAAGAGCTTTGTTTTTCACTAATATTATTAATTGGAAATTATTGTGCAATAGGCCCTTGCTGTCCGCTATGAACATACGACGGAGACCGTGCGGCGCGGCACGACAGCGCGGGCTTGCGCGCCGGGAATAGTACGGCTCGCGCTCAATATGCGGCGCATCGCCGAGCCCGTAACCCGTATTCAAGATTCAACATCAATTCCTATATATAGAGAGACGTCTTCGCGAGGTTCTTCGTAATTCAGTACTTTTCACAACAAGTAGTTTCAGTAGTTTTTCACTAGTACTCAATATCCAGTAATTCAATACTAAGCATCAGTAGTTCTGTGTAATAAATTACTCCCAGCAATCCAGTACTGCCCAGTATTTTTGAAGTACCGGCCAAAATATTACTGCCAGTATTTACAATAATTTATTACTGACAATGAGTACTTTTAGTGCTTTTTTTTCTGTAAGGGACGATTCACTAACCATATTAAAAACGATAGAAACTGATGTGCAGCTGATAAGACATTTACGATAAGATTCAAAGTATTTTGTAACGTGAGTGTCTGATAGAGTACCGTAAATAAACAATTTACTAACCATATTAAAAACGATAAAAACTGATGTGCAGCTGATAAGACATTTACGATAAGATTCAAAGTATTTTGTAACGTGAGTGTCTGATAGAGTACCGTAAATAAAAAATTCACTAACCATATTAAAAACGATAAAAACTGATGTATAGCTGATAAAACATTTACGATAGAATCCTAAGTATTTTGTAACGTGAGTTTCTGATAGAGTACCGTAAATAAACGATTCATTAACCATATTAAAAACTATAAAAAATTTTTTATCGTTTTCTATCGGAGATGGTTACAAGGGGCGTGATGTATTTCGACAGTTTTGGTAATCTTCGACCGTCGAAGGAGTTGGTGCGATATTTCGAACCGAGCGTGACAAAGATTGAGTACAATCACACGCCCTTTCAAACTTATGATCAGAACATCTGCGGACAATTGTGTCTACGATTTCTCCAGACGATCGATGAATCAGCGCGAATTTAAAAGCTGACGGTGCCCGCGGAGACTCAGTGTTAGTCGAACGGTTTTCCCGACATGTTGTGACAGGAAAATTGAAATCGTTCCCTCGGCGTCGACACTCGATGTAATGGTCGATCCGACAAAATTTTTATAGGATACCGATTGTACATTTTCTGTTGCCCGCGCTGCACGGGCGCCGACCCTTGTAAACCGTCGAGACGGAGAGCCAATAGCGTGGCTGTATCTGACGGAAAGTATCGACCCGTAACGATTAGTAGGATCGGAGGGGTGGGCGCGTGGTAGCGAGGCGACCGAGGGATCTCGGGGACTTTTCCGTCGGTCTTCGGCGTGATCAGTCCATGCGTAAATTTTGGTGCGAAATCGATCAGCTGTCTGCCGGTTTTCGAGTAGTTTCGTCGATACAGATTTGTCAACGCCGTAATTGTGTAGGCGGCGTGCGAATAACAATTGTGAACGAGTTGTGTGGCCCGTTTTGTGGCGAACAGTTACGTAACCTGTAATGTAAGTCAATTTTCAATACACTTATATATCGCTTGCTTATCTCTCTGACTTTCTCTTGACATTTGCAACATTCCTTGGGTCTTCCGACGGAACTCCCCTTGTGTTGTCTCATATTCGATTGCTTGAAATCGCTAGCCGACTACGAAAACTTAAGTATGAAATAGGAGTTTGTTAGTTCTCATAAAACTAACTGGCGCCCAACTAGTAAATAATTTGTCGCAATCACTCAGAGCCCTGGCAGCCATTGACCCAGGCCGCGCCGGGTGTCGGCGTTATTTGTGAAATTAAATATATTGGTTATCTAAACCTTGTCAAAGGAAAACGCCGGTCTCATTTGGCGCCCAACGTGGGGCGACGTCGGCAATAAATTCAGATAATTGTAAAATTCTGTGAGCAACTCAAGAGATTCTGAAATTCTGAGGAATTTATTTGTAAAGCCGAGCACGACGAGAAGCTGTTCGGATTGTAATAGTGTGTGGAATTCGCATGAGCGACTGAGATAGAAAATATAAACACTGAGAGACCTTCAGTGGTATCTGCGACAACACAGTTCTATCTCGTCATGTTCGACTCTCTTTCACTCAATGCTTGAATAATACTCTACAACGCTTTCAAAATTTCTTCCTACAGAGGTGCTAATATATTTTACTTATTGCTTGCATGTTATTTAATTATTTATTAATTGATTGATTGTTTAATTGTCATCTAATTATGTATTTAATTGTTTATTATTTATTATTTGTAATTTCGCGTTTATTATTTATCTGCTTATTTAATTGAATTGTAAATCTTGGCCCGATTATAAACGAACATAACATTAAGTTATCACAATCAAGTAAATTACTTAAAATCTTAATTGAATTCCGATAACGTTTTGGCAAGACAAATCGTTAAAGATTATTAGTGTTCGGAAATTTCTTGTAAACATGTTTAACTCGCCGCCTAAGAGAACGACAAGGTCAAGTGCGAGAGCTTTGAATATGGAAAGTGGAAATCAGTCAAATGACCAGGCTCCGTTTGCGATGATCGACGAAACGT
Organism: Leptothorax acervorum; assembly: GCA_035220615.1. Lineage (NCBI taxonomy): Eukaryota > Metazoa > Arthropoda > Insecta > Hymenoptera > Formicidae > Leptothorax > Leptothorax acervorum. Next base: position 51,620 of record JASTWQ010000745.1, read on the forward strand.
CTCCCGCACCGTCTGGAGGGGAAGACGTGGCTAGTATCGATAAGCGGAGCGAGTCCGTTCAGGCACCGGCCGCCCGGAGCGCGGGGGCGGGGGACAGATTAGCCGCTCTCGGCTTGGACGCGGGAATTATGACAAGACTGAGTATTGGTCATTCCCCTATGATCGGGAGAGGGGGTACCCCAATGGGTAGGGGAAGGGGCTCGCGCGGAGCAACCCCAACTCCTAATGAAGATTTTCGATCGATGCGAATAGAAACGATATTAGGACCTTTGACAAATAGGCTAGACAGTTTTGAAGTAAGGATAGGCCGAGTCGAGGCACTCGAGAGCAAAATGACTGAAATAATGGGAAGTATGAAATTGTTGATTCATCAATTAAATAATAAAATCCCGGCATGCCCTAACGATACGTCTGGAAGTGGGGACACGGCGGGGAATACTATGATACAGCAAGGTGTGAGAGATAATGTAGTTGACACCGGGTTGTCAAGTAGTTTGAGAAATACCGATGGGCTTAGGTCGTCTGGAATCGAGCTACCCAGTAATAATAATAATAATAATACGTTAATTAATAATCCGCAAGTTGAGTCATACCGTCAAATAGATAAAGTCGGCGCGGGATCGTCGAATAATTTAAATGATATTGCACGGCCCAGGTCGTCTGGAACCAGACGGGCAGATAGTTCGTTACAGAATGGGGATACTCGCCATGTAGATTTTCGGGCAGAAAATTTAATAGACAGTAGGCACCGAAGTTTGCGATTTGTGGATACGGAATCGAGCAGTCGCCAAGTTAATAGGTTATCAAATAATTCGGTTAGGCTCGTAGTCACGGAAATGACCCCCAAAGGTGAACTAGTCACTCAAGAAAATTATGTAACTAATGAGGAATATCGTCAAATGATGCAAAATAGATTTGAAGCAGAACGTGGTGAGATTCGTACCCCTAACTTTAGATCCTGGCGCGAACAACGATTGTCATCAATTAGGAGGGGAGTTCTATCGTGGAATAGTAGCGAATCGGACGATAGCGACGATAATACCCGAGGAGCTGACGGTTATCGTCACGCGCAAACGGGAAGGAATACCATGTCAACAAATCGGTACGGTGGTAGGGAAAACAACTCGCCCGCGTACGCATATGATCGCGAACTTGAATCAGCCATGAAAATCGGCCGTATTGTCAGGAATTGGAACATCACGTTTCCCAAAACGGAGAAAGACCCGGAACAATTCTTGCTTATTTTGAAAGATCAGTTGAGCGTGAGCGGGATAAGAAAGGATCTATTTGTTCCGTGCCTGTCAAGCGTTTTCGAGGGACCGTATAGAGCTTGGTATCTGTTAAATAAACAACGTTGGCAGACATGGAAAGATTTCACACGCGCCTTTCGCTTTCAATGGGCAGTAAAGAAGGACGATGGAGCACTTTTCCTAGAAGTCTGTAACTTGAAGTTCGAGAAAGGGGAAACCCTAGCAGAATTTACTTGTCGAGCACGTCTTATCTTCGAAAGGATGCGGAATCCACCGTCATTTCGCGAACAATTAAAACAAATTCTCGTAAAGTTTAATCCAAGATTAACTTTCGAAGTCCTGAATCTGCCTATCCGCGATTATGACGAATTTCTGCACTACTTAAATGAGCGAAATTATTTATATCATCGTTCAGTCGAGGCTCAAAAGGGAGCGCGCGTAAGGTCCTCTAAGTCGGATTTGAGGTGTTTACAGGATAACACCGACGAATCCGATATTCAATCTATTGGAGGCGAGAGTAGCGACGAGAGCGCAACCGAGCTGAGGGCTATACAGGTAAAATCGTCACGTAACTCTAAAAAGGAAAATAGTACGGCAAACAATACAAAAACATTAGTTAAGCAGAGGCTCGAAAAGAATATAGCGACCTTTAAGAAATCCGCGAAGTTGTCAACAGACACCCCAAACGAACAATTACCGGCCCCTCAAGCAAGGCCTGCCCGAGACTTTACTAAAATATTTTGTTATAACTGTGGCGAGATGGGACACACGGCGCGTTTTTGTACCGCGGAACGGCAAGTCTTGTGTCATATTTGTCAAAATAAGGGCCACGTGAATAAGGATTGTCCAACGCGGTCGGGAAACGAGCAGGGCCGGCAGTAACCCCCCCTCAGGCTACCGCCACAGAAGGCCCGATTGAGGGAGAGAGAAAATTTAATATAGAGCAGATAAAATCCCTAGATAGATTAGAAACGCGCGCCGATATACCTACATCAAATCAGCCTTCAGCTAACATGGCTAACGTTAATCGCGAGACAGTATCATTAGATCTACTAGCAACGCTCTCAAGCGATTCGGAATGGTCCGAGGATGAAATCGATCCGGAATCGGTCAATTCAGACGAACAACCCGCGGAAATTATTCAATTGTCAACGTTGACAACTGACGAGACATCAGACGGAAGGAGCGGAACAACAAACGAGGCACCGGATGCCCTTTCGCGCATGTACGACGTTGACGTCGATCCCCTTGGGTGGGAGAAAACGGTCGAGGAAACAATTAAAAGTCGAGCTAACTTAACAACTATTCGTGACAAAGATTGGTATGATGTAAAACGCAAACTTGTAAGCAAACAACCCGATAGATTCGTGGATTGGAAGATCGAGAATGACGAGCTATATTATCATAGACCAGATTACGCGAAAATGCTGATTGATGACAAATATCCGTGGAAAAGAGTAGTTAGACCAGCTGAAGTTCTCGAGATTTTGCGCGAAAACCATGAAACTCCACAGGCAGGGCACCTGGGTAGAGATAGCACATACGATCGAATACGACAAAACTATTACTGGCCAGGCATGTCGCAAGATGTAAAATCCTTTGTTGAGGACTGCGACGTGTGTATGAAGGTCAAGTTTAATCAGAGGCCACTGAAAGGACCTTTGATGACCAGACCTCTACTCACACCGTGGGTGCAATTGTCGATCGATACGGTAGGGCCGTTTACTCGTTCAAAGAAGGGCAATGTATACATAATTGTCGTGGAGGATCTCTATACGAAATTTGTCGAACTGTTCCCAGTACGTAGGCAAACCGGTAAAAATGTCATTAGAATCTTGGAGACGGTATTTGACAAATGGGGAATCATCCCCGAGTCAATTATCACGGATAACGGTACGGAATACGTAAACAAAGATGTTAAAGCATTTCTAACAGCTAAGAAAATAAACCACATCACTACCCCACTGGCGCACCCTCAAGCAAATCCGGTAGAACGCGTCAATAGGACGATAAAACCAATGATTGCCGCGTTCATAAAAGATAGTCAAAACGAATGGGATAAAGATTTGTCAAAACTCCAACTTGCATACAATACGGTACCACATGCCGGTAGTAGAGTCACGCCGTTTTACTTGAATTACGCGCGGGAGGCAAACATTAACCAACGGAGATGTTTCGTTGATGGTAGTGAGGAGGTAACGGACGGCCTGGTCGAACATTGGGTTAAAAAGATAAGTAAATTCGACGAATTACGACATCAGGTTGAAAATCAGTTGAAATTATATTCCGACAAACGTCTTGCCAAGGCTAATTGTAACCGAACAAAGCGGTTTGACTTAAATATCGGTGCGGAAGTTTATTATCCAAATAAAAAATTGAGTAATAAAGCTGGAGGGTACTCGGCTAAATTGGGTCACCGGTATCTAGGCCCAGCAATCGTAAAACGAATAATCGGGCCAATGATCGTCGAACTGGCAGACAAAGCTGATAAAATCATCGGCAAGTACTATGTAACAGATCTGAAGGTTCCTCGTCGGAGTCTACGTAACTCTTAAAATTCTACAGATAATTCGACAAAACCCACTTGACTATAATAAAGGCATCATGGACGGCGGAGAGGACAAGACTACGCTGGAAGAGTTGCTCCAACAGAAATTGGAGATTGAGGAGCGAGTCAAGGCTCTCCTAACCCAACGCGAATCTCAGCAGGACAAGGCACGGTTGCAAGAAGCTTGGATCAAACGGGACGACAAACATGAGAATTTTTCGGATGCCTCGTGTGACCCCACCTCGGGAGTTGAGCGACGATCCACGTACTCGTGTAACGTGTCGGGAACTTCCACGGCAGCCAGTCATGACGAGCCGTTCCCAGAGGAGGAAGTCAGGGAAGCTACATCAACAACGAGCCCTGAAGCCCTACGACTACTTAAGGAAATCCGGGCTCTTCCTCCCCCTCGCCTCAAATTGACGAAACCAACCAGGACTTCTGCTGCCGAAATCCATGCAGAAAACGTGAAACGTAACCGCATTCTCAGCAGAGATCACCCATTGCAAATGTCGTCAAGATGGAAGAGGGCGTCAAAGACAACTGACGATCCTAAAGCATTGGTAGCCCCCTCGGTAGCTGTAATGCCATCACCGTTAGAAAAATGCCATCTTTTGACGAAGTACTGAGGGAACTCGGCGTTTCAGAACTTCCCGGCGCTGCGAGTCGGAAAACGCCGTTGTATCTCGCTGATTGCAGGATAATCAGTGAGGTGGATCGTGGTTGACTGCATGACCCAGACCTTTGTCATCTCCGTGGGCAAGAAGTACGTCGCGTCGCTGGCTGTGTCAACTGCCGTTCAAAGAAACACCACTTCAAGGACTGCAAACTGCCTTATCGCCCCGGATTCTGTCAGATTTGTGGGGCTGACGGATTTGACACTGACGACTGCATCTACCCACATGGGATAGAACATGAGCTTGCCCTCAACCGATGCCCAGGATGTGCCACGGACTTGTCTCTATGTTGTCCTGAATGTCCGGACTGCAATGTACGGTACGGAGACATTGCCGACTGGCTGAGACTCAATTATGCAACTTGGCCTACAGCATTGGTACCCAAAGATCACCAATATTTGATCAACGAAGGCGCAGAAGTCCTGAAAAGGAAGGTCAAAGCAAAGTTTTACGACCCTGAGGACTACCCAAACCGCGTGCGCATATTCCTGATCCGGGAGAATGCACTTTTCTCTGCACCGTTTGTCGCCAATCCAGCTGCACCACCAGCAAAGGAATTGTCAGTGGAAAGAAACCTCCTCGCGATCCAAGCGGTATGCTCACCGCGTAACAAAAAAAACTCTGGACGAGATCATGCGGGAGAGGCCGGAGATGCGAAATGGGGAAGAAATTCGCGTCATAGTACCTACAAAATATAAGAACGGGATGTAGGCTGCCCTCCCCATGACAATTTCGACGACTAATCCTAAAGATTTTGTGTTAAATATTTTGTTTTCCGCTAATTTACGTTGTCTTGTTTTGAAGACTGAGTTCAATTATTATAGCTCATAAGAAGTATTATTAAATTAAATCTAAGTTTAAGGTCGTCGAAATAACTAATATACAATAGTTGAATAAGTTTTCCGTTTATGTTTTGTTGCGTAGTTTGTCTTACCTAGTAAGTTAGCATTAGTTGCTATAAAATTATAAAGCATAATTTAAGTTATCCTTGACTCCAAAATATATTTGTCACCGTAGTAGTAGGTGTATCATTTCCAACTTCACCTACTAACATTCCTTCCTCAAATTGCCGAAGTCAATGAGAAACGTCATATCCACAATTTGTTGATGGAAGGGAGATTTTCAGGTGACTATAAGTTGAGCAGCAGAACGAAAACACACAGCTTGCACGAAATCCTCCGAACATCTTGTTCACGACGCCAAGGTTCGAGGGAGGGGAGTGTGACAGGAAAATTGAAATCGTTCCCTCGGCGTCGACACTCGATGTAATGGTCGATCCGACAAAATTTTTATAGGATACCGATTGTACATTTTCTGTTGCCCGCGCTGCACGGGCGCCGACCCTTGTAAACCGTCGAGACGGAGAGCCAATAGCGTGGCTGTATCTGACGGAAAGTATCGACCCGTAACGATTAGTAGGATCGGAGGGGTGGGCGCGTGGTAGCGAGGCGACCGAGGGATCTCGGGGACTTTTCCGTCGGTCTTCGGCGTGATCAGTCCATGCGTAAATTTTGGTGCGAAATCGATCAGCTGTCTGCCGGTTTTCGAGTAGTTTCGTCGATACAGATTTGTCAACGCCGTAATTGTGTAAGCGGCGTGCGAATAACAATTGTGAACGAGTTGTGTGGCCCGTTTTGTGGCGAACAGTTACGTAACCTGTAATGTAAGTCAATTTTCAATACACTTATATATCGCTTGCTTATCTCTCTGACTTTCTCTTGACATTTGCAACATTCCTTGGGTCTTCCGACGGAACTCCCCTTGTGTTGTCTCATATTCGATTGCTTGAAATCGCTAGCCGACTACGAAAACTTAAGTATGAAATAGGAGTTTGTTAGTTCTCATAAAACTAACTGGCGCCCAACTAGTAAATAATTTGTCGCAATCACTCAGAGCCCTGGCAGCCATTGACCCAGGCCGCGCCGGGTGTCGGCGTTATTCGTGAAATTAAATATATTGGTTATCTAAACCTTGTCAAAGGAAAACGCCGGTCTCAATGTCTATGACATTCACGCTGACCGGGAAGAGCAGCATCCTCGCGGTGCACTACTTTCCCGCCGTAGATTTGAGCGACGGCGACTACGAGCTCGGTCTAACAGTTTTTGAAACTTATCACACGATACCGAACGTAAATTCCTCGAATAATAAATTCTATTTTGACGAGGATGACACGGAAATTACGATTCCCGAGGGATCGTACGAGATACGAGCCATACACCAGTTTTTGAAACGCGCAATTTTACGGAAACGCCCGCAACGCGGCCGACGCGTAGGTCGTTTCAACAATCGCGATAATCATACATCGGTCGCGGATATCGCGCGAGAGGGGACCGTCAGAAGTGAAATTAGCGCAAACGGCAACGAGGACGAGGACGATTACGAGGACGAAGACGAGACTGTAAAATACCCGATGGTGCTCCGTGCTAATTACAACACGATGAAGAGCGAGATCAATTGCGCTTTCAGAGTAAACTTTAGCAAGCCCAACAACATTGGATCGTTGCTGGGATTCTCGCCGGAGCGTATATTGCCACCGGGAAAATGGCATCAATCCGATCAACCGATTAATATCATTAACATAAACATAATCCGCATAGAGTGTAACGTGACCGCGGGTGCGTACAGCAACGGTAAACGTGTTCATACGATACATGAATTTTCTCCGAACGTGCCACCAGGATATAAGATATCGGAAACGCCGGCGCAGATCATTTATCTACCGATCATCGCGCGGAGCATTACGGAGCTAACGATACGCGTCGTGGATCAAGACGGACAATTGCTTGATTTTCGAGGAGAGGAGATCACCGTGAGATTACACGTACGACGGCAACAGCGATAACGCGCGTGTGAGTGTGCGCGACATATGAGATGCTCGTATTGAACGACTCAGAGCACGCAAGAGATAAGACTATCTACACTACGGTAGTGACCAACGATATCATTCAATCATTACCATCACCATCACCATCATTATCGTTGTCAGGCTGCGCTAAAAACACGAAGAAGAAGTTAAGAGCATCGAACGTTGAATTTTTGCAATCTTTGGGATTCGCGGTGCGAAATATCTGAGAAAACATGATCGATATCCTTAAGGTCGGAGGCGAGCCGGTCTTTGACGATCGCATCGTCAAGATCGAGACTCACACGTACAACCCGTACGCCAACACAACGTTTGAGCATAGCGACGAGATACGAATACCCATACAACAGCAGGATCTGTATACGTTGCCGTGTGAAAGTTTTCTCTACGTTGAAGGAATATTGAGGATAAAGAAAAGGAACGATGAGTCGCAGGCAACGTTTGTAAATAATTGTGTGGCGTTCATGTTTGATGAAATTCGATATGAACTCAACGGCGTGGAGATTGATCGCAGCAGAAACGTTGGAATAACCAGTACTATCAAGAACTATGTATCGCTAACGTACGACAATGCTTCGATCATGCGGAACGCTGGATGGGACATTGCATCAAACATACCGGAAGGATATTTCAACTTTTGCGTACCGCTCAAGATGTTGCTGGGCTTTTGCGAAGATTACAAACGCGTGGTTGTTAACGCTCGTCACGAATTAATTTTGATACGAGCGCGTAGCGACAATAATACCATTGTGGGAAATCCGACGACGGAGCCGGAAGTCGAATTGTTTAAAGTACAGTGGCGAATGCCTCATGTTACGTTAAACGAGGTCAACAAGCTATCGATGCTGCGCGCCTTGGAAAACGGGCGTTACCTGAGTATAAGTTTCCGTTCTTGGGATCTGTACGAGTGTCCCCTGCTGCAGAGCACAACGAAGCATTCATGGGCCGTCAAAACTGCGACTCAGCTAGAAAAACCGCGATATGTCATATTTGCTCTCCAAACTGGCCGAAAGAATGTTATGTCTCGAGATGCTAGTCGATTCGACCACTGTAACTTGACCAACGTGAAACTTTATCTAAACTCTGAATTTTATCCATACGACGATATGAATCTAGACATTGACAAAAAACGATACGCCATCCTTTTTGATATGTATGCACGTTTCCGTAAAGCTTATTACGGAATCGATTGTTACGAAACGTTGTGCACCGTGGTCACATTCCTGATGCATGGACCTTTTGTGGTCATTGATTGCTCGCGACAGAACGAGTCCGTCAAGAGCGCCACCGTGGATGTGCGAATAGAATTTGACTGCAAAGAGAATGTACCCGCGAATACTACCGCCTATTGTCTCATTTTGCATGATCGCATAATCGAATACAGCCCGTTGTCGAACGTAGTGCGCAAGATCACGTAAGTTGCATTATCTGCAAATATTCCGATATAAGAGAGGAAGATGCATCGCGATTAGGTACAGTACAGATCGCTCCTTTGTTGCATCATGATCGTGCCAACGTTTGTCGATCTGCAAGGATTCACCGTCGGGATGAAATTTGTCGTGAAGGAGGTGGCGGTGTTGCGAAAGGGGGTCGTTCTGGCGCATTACATTTTTACACACTCCATGCCGTGGAGTCTCCTCACAAAATCCGACAAGTCGTGTGCTTCCTGGTTGATTAGAAATCACCATGGATTACAATGGGAAGACGGAAACGTACCGTACAGCATGGCTGAACGCATAATTACATCGGCTGTGCTTGGTACAGAAGAGGATGACGATGACGACGACGACGAGATGCCATCGACTCTGGTGTACGTCAAGGGATGTCAGAAACTAGAATGGCTGGTGGATCTGCTTGAAAATTATGCGAGCAAAAACCTAATCGTCGAGACTCTGAATGCGGATTATGAAGATATCGAATCTTTAAATAATCTAGATGATACTAATACTATGCGATGTGGAAACCATGTTAAGAATTGCGCATTACAAAATGTATTAAAATTATTTAACTGGTGGTCACGCCAGAAAGAGTTGAAATTTTTTAAAAAATAAATAAATTATATAAATTTTACAATGTTTTATTTCCTTTTCCCTTTCCCCATTAGTTGTTAGTGGTTAGCAAATGTTTGAAAGATGCGTTGGCTTTCTTTGCGTTTCTTTTAACGTTAACTTTTTTTCATTTCTTAGAATTTTTATTAATAACTTCTACGTAAGCAGCGCTGACATTGGTGCTTGAAATGCTGAAGGAAGGGGAATAATCCCTTTTCTTCCTTTCTTTTATAATGAGTCATACGCGATCCTTACATGTTCAGTCTTGCATCAGTCACCCGTGTGGAAGCAGTTCGAATCTTGTAAGCAACAGCGATGTACTCCTCTGTGGGAAGCAGCACAAGTATGAATTATTACGTGCCGATTCCTTGTGAAACTCCATCGAACCAGCGTGATACGTAAGTATTACTTTGCATATATTTTTCCAAAACCTATTTTTTCCATAAATCATTTATCTATTTTGTTCTTTTTCTACAATTTTCTCGATAAATATAAACCTCGTTATACGCCTCGTATCTTGAGCAGACGATTCGCATTAACACCAACTGCTTATAAGTATTTGGAAATTGGGATCAGCGTGAGACCTCCACACAGTTCTTTTGTGGAATTGATCCTTGGCGACAACCGAGGAAACCGAATCGCGATGCCCTATGGAACATGGTCAATGATCATGGAAAAACGCACGGACATCGAAAAACTTATAGAGTCAACCACATTTTCATCGCTGTCTATACGAGAACTACAAATAGAACTCGTTAAAATGCGCGGTGAAAATAATGTGAAACTTACGTTACGCGACACATGCTTGTACATGAAGCCGTCAACCGTACTGTTTCTATTTGAGCTCGAACAGTGTCTCGATAATGTATACGTCGAGCTAGCACCGCAAACAAAAGAGGTAAATGCGAAATGTAGAGAATGTGCAAGTATCTTACTAAGAGATCGTATTACCGAAAAAAATGACGCCGCTAAAATCTTGCGCGGCGTTTGTAATAAATATTCAATTTTAGAATGTGAATTAATAGTGTATGCTATAGATCAAATTTTGTATGATTCCTTGAAGGAGAGACCTATTGATGTATGTGAGTGATATAATCCCTTGTTTAAATGGGGATATAATGAATAAATAAATGTACAATAACACGGTAAACAATTTTAAATTATTTTCTCCTTCCACCTTCTTCTCCTAAATTCCTTGTTTAAATTATGCGTTGCGATAATGTCTCTTTCTTAAACTATAAATTTAAGGAACTAATAATATGATTTAATTATTTAAAATATTAAAATACCGAAAAGGAGGAGGAAAGTTCGAGAACGCGAAGGGAAATGAGTCGAGCGAGGGAAAAAAAACGTAGTACGTGACGTTACAACTCCAAAGTGGCGTCGTGAAACATGTTCGAACACGAAGCCCTCGACAAAGGGATCTCCACAGAAAAAAGAAAAGAAAAAAAGACAAATCGACGTCACGATCGTCGATGTTATAAATTATAGCTGAACACCTTTAGGTTATTTTAAATATTACACTATGTCCCGACAAGCGCGCCTAAATTCCCTCTCCCCTTCCCTCTCCAACGCGGACCTATCAACGCAATTGCACGATCCCCCTCCGGGATCTTGCTCCACGGGCCCCCACACCCCCCACCACCGGGCATAGAGAACACCTCATAGGGCACGCTTGCAACTAACATCGCGGTCGATATGTATAATCGATAAACAACTTATTAAATCTTGTTCGGTATGTTGTCTACAGTTAGCAATCGTATGTACCATTGGACTAATTCGGATGGTAAAAAAAGACTACGTGACTAGTTTAGATGGTAAAAGAGATCGCGTGACCTCAATCGATATTATCGACCGTGATCTTGGTCGCGAACGCCATCTATGAGTCTCTCTAGGTACTACGTGGAACCCCCCTGCCCCGCTTACCCCTCGCCCACAGAAAATTTAGAATGCCCATAGTCTACCTACTAATGTCTGTATGTCTGTATGTTCTTCATACTCTTAAACTATTCGACCGATCTGGACCAACTTTGGCACAGTTACTCTTTACATCCTTGCGCAAAACATAGGCTACTACGGAATCTCGATACCGATCAGCGATTTTATCTCTTGCGTTTTTTTTTTGGAATTTCGAGAATTTATCGATTATCGTTTTTTTCGGGAATTTCGAGATTGCTCGCTCGCGATGTACACAGAACCTCGATGTACATCGCGAGCGAGCAATCTCAAAATTCCCGAAAAAAACGCCCGGAAAAACCAAGAAATGAAGTCGCTGATCGATAAGTGAAATATCCAAAAAGCGGAAATAACTCAATATTCTGAAACTCGATTAGAAAAACACCGGTGTTACGACATGTTCAATGAAAGAAAACATTTATGCAGTCCAATTTTAAATCGTCTTTAAATTAACCACTCGACACACTCCTTATGTTTGTCCACAATATGGATATTGAAACACAAATGAAGTCGTTTGAAGAAAAACGACGTCCGGGCGAAGCCCGGGTAACCAGCTAGTATCTATATATAATTAATGTTACCTATATATTTACAGTAATTTTCAATATTTAAACTAAATATTTATTTTTAATATACAATTTATAATATACAATTACAAACATTTTTAAATCTTACAATTCTTCACACAGCTGTGTAATTTTTTTTATTACTAGTATTTTCTCTTCCATTGCTGCTTGCTTACAACTGTTTTTAGCTTCTTCTTCAATTATTGATTTAATAATCTTCTCGTAGTGTTTATATAAATTATTGGAGATGCTGGGGATATCTGCACACGCCAAAATTTTGTGCAACGCAGTATTGCCCATTCCAGAATGTACAGCACCTAATAAAAATAATTAGACAAATACGAAATTGCTTATTTAAATTGTATCAAAGCAATTTCATACATTTAATCTAAGTCAGTATAAAAACTTACCAATAATAAAAGTTGCGTTGATGTGGGATACATTATTTTCTACTTTTCCTGTCTTGACTTGGTTTACATAATTGCATTTTTTACAGATAATACTTAAAATCGAGTGAAGACCCACACGTCTTTCACAAGACATTTTTTCTAAGTCAAAAAGACTTTTACACTGGCTACATTTTAAATTTTTGCCAAGCTCTCTTAGCTCTACGATGCGCCGTCCTTCACCAACTTTTTTCCCTTGATGCTCAGTAATAAGTTCTTCAATTCCTTTCTTTTTAGATTCCGACATAGCTGCTAAAGCCTTAACATGCCTATCCGCTAATTTTTTTTTCACAAATCTACCGTTCTTTACTCTGCTCGACATCGTGTATCCTTGCGAAAAATAACCTCTCTGTATTGAACCCAAACAGTCGATCGCGTACTTTACGGAGGTTAGAAGCAGAAGCGCGTCGTTGCCAGATCGCTCAAAGCGACGCAGTAGTACGATTTTTATACTTCTGCGCAAGATAGGAAAAGCTAAACTACGCAGTGACTCTCAAATAGTTTTCTCTTCAAGAGAGGTTTTAATACGTGGGCAAGAGCTCGGTTTGGATGAGCACGACTGCGACGAAAGAACGTCCTTAAGTTTATAAGTTAAGAATTATTAAAAAGTGTACTCGAGTTCTATTCCTTGATTAATTTAATTTTCTAAAAAAAGTTTTTTGCAAATTTAGCAGTTTCTTGATATCGTCGACAATGACGTCCGTCTTATATCCGTCAGTTTTTATTTTGTAAAATTAACTTTTGATTTGTAATTAGTGATACCAAAATCTGCATATTACATATTTTTTTAAATCTTTTTTTTTACAAAACCACGTATCGAAATAGAGAAGAATTTGAAGAATTGTTAGATATTGCCATCAAAACTGCTTAATGCCCGATAGGAGATTACAAAAAAAACAAACTATTATTTTAATACGATAAGATACATTTACTTCGTTTGTAGTGGTATTTTAAGAGTATTAAAAGTAATTATCTAATTATTATTTATATTTAAGACTGCACTGGCGGAACGCCACACGTCGATTTTTCTCTAATTTTGTATAGTTGTTTTTTATGTTAAAGTATGAATTTGTCATTACTTTTAGCTCAAATTAATATTTTTATTTTGCACTTTTTAGTTTTACACAAATACACGACTTTACGCATATTTAAAGCAGTATTAATGATTCTATACTTGATTTTTTGAGACTCGGCACATATAAACATTAAAATAATAACCGAAAAAATTTTTCGGTTATTATTTTAATGTTTATATGTGCCGGGTCTCAAAAAATCAAGTATAGAATCATTAATACTGCTTTAAATATGCGTAAAGTCGTGTATTTGTGTAAAACTAAAAAGTGCAAAATAAAAATATTAATTTGAGCATTCTAGTATATTTTTCAGTCTTTTTTACCCCTATTTTATATATAATTCTTTAAGATTTGGTTGATTAGTTTTTGAGTTAAAAGCATTTAAAATTTTGGGGAATCCGTATATACATAAAAGCCTTATAAAGCTGAGTCTCTAATCAACCAAATCTTAAAGTATTATATATGAAATAGGGGTAGAAAAAACTAAAGAATATAATAAAATTAGAAATAGCCCAATATCTCAATATTTGCAAAAGTTAGAGCAACCACGGACATTTCTAAAAAAATTCAAAATTTTTTAGAAAAAGAACCCCTTTACTGATTATCGCCAAATTCAATACCAACCTTCCTTAAATAATACTCTATCGATTAAAAAAAAACAGTCCGATATCTCAATATTTGCGAAAGTTAGAGCAACCACGGATATAAAATCCGCACATACACACACACACACACACACACGGACATTTCTTTTAAATGCAATTCTTCGACGTTTAGATTTTAGAACATTCTGAACACAATGGCAGCGGCAACTAAAAAAAAATTTTTTTTACGAAAACAAAGCTTCCTCTATGAGGAAGCAAAAAAGAACATAAGATTACATTTACACTTTATACACTTTTTAGGCAGAAATCGGTAACTCCTTTACCGATCCGTACCAAATTCAATACCAACTTTCACCCTATATCCATAAAAAAAAATCAGCTCAGTATCTCAAAATTTTCGGAAGTTAGAGCAATCACAAACCTTTTTTTTTAGGCAGAAATTGGTAACTCTTTCACCGATCCTAGCTAAATTCTCTATTGATACTCTATCCATAAAAAAAATTCAACTCGATATCACAAAATTTACGGAAGTTAGAGCAATCACGAACATTTTTTTTCACGAAAACAAAGCTTTCTCTATACATATATAAGGAAACAAAAATTAAGTAAGTAGAATATATTTAAAAACCATGTATTTTTTCTTGGTTTGTAACAGAACTTTACAAGAGATGGCTAAAATTTTTATCTTGATTGCGTTGCTGCTGCAACTCTGCACGATCATGCAAGGACTATCCCCGTGTTTGCGATATTATGCGTATATAAAAAATCCTGAAACAAATGAAATATTGGGACAGATCAAAATCCCATCTGAGCTAAAAGATGCTCCATACAATTTGAGAGTAGGCTATAATACGCACTCTTTGATACATAAAGTAAGTATTCTTTTTTAGTTTTATCAGCAATATAACAGAGAAGTTTATGGCTGCTAAGGCAATCTCTAAAAATACGTAAATAATGGGCTATGAGAGCCAACGCAGGATCTAATGTGCGAAAAATATATTTAACAATTCTTAGTCATACATTAAAAAATATCAAACGTTTCAGCCCTGAATCGGGCCCTCTTCAGTGATAGTAAGTCAAACGCATGTATACGAAGTATAAGAAATTGAAAATTATTATGCACGCAAACGGTGGTATTGCAAAGGGCTAACACGGAACGTGAGCACAGGTATAGGAAGGGTTCGCATTCTTAAGAACATCGGGCGCACATCTCGAATCCGCAATGTTATAACGCGTATGTCCGACACGCATTCGTGCAGCAAACGACAGCGAGGATCAATCTCGTCTTCCATAGCAGAGGGAGACGAAAAGCAGCAAACTGTGGCCCGACAGGACTACAGAATGCAATGACTGTTAAGAACTGTATAAGAGATAGGAATGTGATTAACTTACTGCATGCTACACGAACAGCGGTCAAATGTCTCAGAGGCATTCAAAGCCATTATCCATCTGGAGAGAGCGATATGTAGTCGTTGGTGTCAGAACTACAAATGTGAGTTCGAAAACGCACGCCGTGAACTCAATAACACGCAAGCATATAATGGTTGAAATAATAAACAAGCATATCGCCAAAAATACAAACGGCCGCACAAGAGAAAATAACGAATTTGTTTAAACGGTGTAGAACCTGCGTTGGCTCTGATAGCCCATTATTTACGTATTTTTATTGTTTAGAGCCTTATTATATTTTTGTTTATTTTCACGCCGGCTGAAAACATGCGTGTCAATCGAGTTAACGGTCAACCTTTTTGTAAAATTATTTTTCGTAGCTTCGGGTACTCGGAAATGTCGGCACTAAACACTTGGATGAGCTTCAGTAAAAGAATTATTAGAATATCCGCGCAACTGATTTTTCTTAAAAATTGTAAACTTTATAACATCATTCCGCAGCATTTAAACCACCTTTTTTCGAACGATACTGTATTGAGCCACCAACGCGCTTCCGCTAGACACGACTGCAACAAGAGTTTGTTTTTAAAGAGAACATTAAATCTGGAAGTTATGGACGCACACTACAGTTTGCGATAATTGCGGCATTCTTTGATTCACGGGATGCGTAGAATCACGAATTTATTACCACTCAATATTTGGGAAAAATATCGCCTTGCACAAGAGAAAGTCCTCGCCGCCTTTTTGTTCTGCGAGAACCGTAGGCTGTTCTGGAAGTTCGAGTTTTTACGCTCCAGGAAATTTCATGACTCATTACGTGACATCGGGCGTGTTAATTATTTTTGGGTTGAAAGTGTCAAGAACCATGATAATGTTCGCGTTGGACTTAGGTCCGGTACACACAAAAATCTTTCAAATACGACCTTAAAATATTTTTTAATCCAATTATACATACTGGGTTTGACAAGATTGGGGAGGTTTCTTTGAATTCTATTTCCTTCTTGGAGAGCATCTCCATGTCTCCCTTATGTATACGGGAAAGATGGTTTGTGAATTTAACTAACATTTCTATCCCTCGCGTCGTTCAGGGCTTACTGCAACTCGGGGACGGTTTTAGCCTTCCTTTCTTTGATAATAAGATTAAAATATGTTTTGAGTTCATTAAGAGAGTGGAGGGTAGTATCTACAGATTACCAGTCACTGAGAAGGCGGGTTTGAGTTACACGTCCGCGATTGTTAACAAGCTCTTTGAGTCCACCCCTTCCCTGGATTCCATTGGTCTGGAGTTAAAATCAGCACTGAAAGAAACCAATAATTTTGTTTGTTACCACCCTGAGATCATTTTTACAAGGGCAGATAAAGGCAATACCACAATAGCTATGCTAAAATCCGATTATATGTATAAAATAAATGCTTTATTAGGAGACAATACCACTTACTCCATTATTGACAAAAGTCCTACTAAAAAAATCATTTCAACGCATAGCTTCCACCTTACGCGGTGGAAAAATAAAAAGTATATCACAAAGCAGGGGTATCTTTCACTATATGTCAGTGACGGCATTTTGCCTAGGGCATATGGTCTACCTAACATCCACAAACCAAACTGCCTACTCAGAATCATCGTGTCTTCAATTAACACTCCTCCGTATGATCTAGCTTCGTTCTTACAAAAGATCTTACACAAGAGTCTGCCTATAAGCGAATCCAGCATCAAGGACAGCTTTACTCTTGTGGAAAAATTGAACAACAAAGAATTTCCCTCTGGATTCGTTCTAATTTCTCTAGATGTCATCTCACTTTTCACAAATGTTCCAACCAGAGAAAAGGATCTCTCTGGTTCCGACCGAATTAGTTATTGATAGCATATGCAGACAATGGAATCTCATATCCCCAAATACTACATTACCGCGAGAAGAATTCTTAGCCGCTCTTAAATTCGTACTTGACTCTACTTACTTCACCTTTAATAATATCATTTATAGACAGACACATGGTAGCCCTATGGGTTCTCCTCTGTCCCCTGACGCTGCAGAGATTGTTATGCGAGACATTGTAAATAAAGCTTTGAAACGTTTCAAATACATTCCACCTTTTTATTTTTGATATGTCGACGACGTTGCATCTGCAGCGCCTGTTGAGTTTTTACAAGACACGCTTGACATTTTTAATTCTATCCATAACAGGCTACAGTTCACAATAGAAATCAGCGATAACAACACTCTTAATTTTCTTGACACCACAATAATAGTTTCCAATGAAAGATTAATATTTTATTGGTATCACAAACCAACTTTCTCCGGACAATACTTCAGCTTCTTTTCTAGCCATCCTAATAGCCAAAAGAGGGGAGTAGTTATGGGATTAATTGACAGAGCTTTTAGACTATCCCATCCTAGTTTCCACCAAAAAAATCTGTCTTTGACTATCACACTCTTACTCGAAAATGGTTACCCGCTAAACTTTGTTTTCGCGATACTTTTGGAAAAACTTAAATCTCTTTTTAAAAGATCTCCCTCTGGGTCCTCCGACGATGAAGAACTAACGAGCAGGTCTTACTTGTCTGTTCCGTATGTAAAAAATATTTCAGAGAAGTTTACCAATCTCGCTAGTATTATGGACAGAAAATTGAGTATATATGGTTTTAACCGACTTAATGGTCTCATTAAAGTACATAAGGATATTGTTGATAATATTCTCAGAGCAACGTTGTGTATCGCATTAATTGCTCTGATTGCGACGCTTCCTATACGGGACAGACGAGTAGACTTTTGGGAACTCGTATCAAGGAGCATGAGCGGGCAAACCCTGGAGGAAATTTGGTGGTGCAGATGCATTGCGTGGATCATAATCACAAGTTTGATTTCGGGAATGCCGCAATTCTCGACAAAAAACCGTTCTATGTCAGACGCTTGGTTTCTGAAATGTTGCATATCGGCTTGCAACATAATGGTATCAGCTTACAGACTGACACTGCCTTTTTAGGCGAATCATATATTCCGCTAATAAATAAAATAAAACATCGTTCTACCGTTTAAACAAATTTGTTATTTTCTCTTGTGCGGCCGTTTGTATTTTTGGCGATATGCTTGTTTATTTTTCAACCATTATATGCTTGCGTGTTAATGAGTTCACGGCGTGCGTTTTCGAACTCACATTCGTAGTTCTGACACCAACAACTACATATCGCTCTCTCCAGATGGATAATGGCTGTGAATGCCTCTGAGACATTTGACCGCTGTTCGTGTAGCATGCAGTAAGTTAATCACATTTCTATCTCTTATACAGTTCTTAACAGTCATTGCATTCTGTAGTCCTGTCGGGCCACAGTTTGCTGCTTTTCGTCTCCCTCTGCTATGGAAGACGAGATTGATTCTCGCTGTCGTTTGCTGCACGGATGCGTGTCGGACATACGCGTTATAACATTGCGGATTCGAGATGTGCGCCCGATGTTCTTAAGAATGCGAACCCTTCCTATACCTGTGCTCACGTTCCGTGTTAGCTCTTTGCGATACCACCGTTTGCGTGCATAATAATTTTTAATTTTTTATACTTCGTATACCTGCGTTTGACTTACTATCACTGAAGAGGGCCCGATTCAGGGCTGAAACGTTTGATATTATTTAATGTATGACTAAGAATTGTTAAATATATTTTTTGCACATTAGCCTGCGTTGGCTCTCATAGCTCATTATTTACATATTTTTATTGTTTAGAGCCTTATTATATTTTTGCAATTTCTAAAAATTTCTAGCATTCATAATTTTTTGAATTTAGCCATAACCAGAAATTTTTTCTCTGTAGACTTTCTAAAATATGATTTGACTAATTGGAGTCGTATCGTATCTGCAAAAAATACCTTAACCCTTCAGTGCCGAGTGTGCCATATTTGGCACGTTTATACATATACATATATATTTTATATACGCATATGTACATATATATAATATATATATATATGTATATAGAATATATATATGCATAAACGTGCCATATATGGCACGCTTGGCATTAAAAGTAAAAAATAAAACCTTCTTACCTTAGGAGGAAAGGTTTACTTAAAAGAAGTTATAAATAATTTTAAAAAATTGTCTTTTAAAAAAAGTAGATTGTTTCCTGTATATTAGTTTGCGTTATAAAATGATTTTTTGATATATCGGAAAAACAAAGTTGAACATATAGTTATCTCGCGATTTGAGTGGTTAGAAGCGGACGATCAGGAAATAATTTAAGGAAGTTGTTTAAAATTTTTATTTGCTACCCGGTAGCATCCTGTATTTATATACTAACTAGAAATATCTTAATCATCGGTGAGCGTTTCAGGATAAACCAGTCGTTCGACTTGAAATAGAAGAATCGCTGGAGGAGGCTAATCAAACTGTTCAACAAGATAGACCTTTGTTGTATTATGTTCATTTTCCCTTGGGTCAAGCGATTCCGAGACCAACCAAAATATGGTTTAACGATCAACAGTTATGTCCGAACTCTGGAGGTAAATACCGTATTTACTTGAAGGAATATAAATATGTATATTTAAAGACACAAAAGCAAAAATTAGATATAGTTATCCATTCTTTCGAGTTACATCAAATAGTTAATATTTTGTATCTGACTGCATAATATCCAACTAGCGAAGATAAATAAGGAGACAACGCTGACTGCAAACATCCGAAAGTTTCTTTTGTTGTATACATTTTCTTTGTTTCTATAAAAAAATATCTGATGATTATCTCAATGTGTTTCAGAGATTATCTTCTTTCCCCGGAAGGGAAAGTCTTTCCTTATTCTAAATCTAAAAGATTGCGTGATTCGAGTAATAATAAAAAATTTTATACTTTATTTTAGAAACAGAAAATATTGCAACTACTGTCGAGATGGTATATCCGTCAGGTGAAGTGCCACCTTCGCTGAATAGTCCATGGCATCAAGACCCAAGCGTTACTGATAAAACTCATCACCTACCGCCTACCGCCTATCTCTTTGATGATGCTAACATATTCCTGAGGGCAGCTTTGCCCAAATCCGAACTTTACAATAACAATAATAATAATACTAACAATAATAATAACAATGACGAATGCGGTATCAACAGCTATACCAATCGTACAAATCCTTTGATCAATTTCGGGAAGGAGACAATGCCGGGCCAATGGCCCTGGGTGGTGGCACTTTTCGTTGTAAAAACAGACTATGAGTTTCAGTGTGGTGGTACCATTCTGACAAACAGACATGTTATAACAGGTATATTTAATTGAAAAGAATTCAATACCTATTACTATAGTGCTCTCTGTATATCAAATTATGTAATTTTCTTGTCCTACATCTGTTTTCTTAATTTTCTTAGCAAAATATTTATTTTTACTTATCTTATATCGTATAATAATATACAACCTATAAATTTCTATACACAATTCATATGAATATAATTCGGAAATACGAATGGAAATGCCTGGAATGATTACCTATTTACAATTAGTTAACAAACGACGTTCTCATGAGCAATTACCTCAATGATATCAAGGGTTTCTCCTGAGACGTTAAAGAACGTTCTGCTCGCGCGATATATTATTATAGATATTCTTAGATATAGCATCCATTATATACTTAGAAATGTCTTCCAAACTAGTAATCGAATATCAACTCCTCTTTCTCAGATCATCCAGAAAATATATTAGAATTATATATAAACTAATTGTAAGATGTCCACAGAATATTATATTTATCGTATTATTTATCGTATATTTTTTCTTGTTTTCCAAAAGACATCCTGGATAACTATCTGTTTATTTAGATACAAGTAATATTTTCAGACGATCGTAAAAGTGTACATTTTGGAAATATAGCTAAAATACATTTACTATTTAAAATAAAAGTCGTTGTTAGTCGACCTGACTGGCCAAAAATCCAATATTTTTAATTCACGACGTTTCGACCGCAATTTGGTCCTTTTCCAGTGAGAATTACAAAATTAACGCATCCGCAAACAATCCAAAACGTCGCTGACATTGTGCCTTAACTACGTCATACGAACGTAAAGCTAAAAATTAAAAGTCGACATATCAAAAGTGAGACAGTCAAAAAGATAAGTCATAAAAAAGTTAATCATAAGTCAAAGTTAAAAATACAAATAAAATAAGTACAATTAAAAAGAACTTACAAATTAAGAGCGTCAAGAAAAAATATAAAAGAGGTGTAACGTGAAAAGAAAAACGTCGCAAGCCATATCAAAGAACACATCCCAACGGTATAACAGTCAAAGTCACACTGAGAATAAAAGCCCAAAGACAATAAGTGTTCCCAAATAAAAACGAACAGAACAAAAACAAAAAAGTGCAAACTAAGTGGCGCTAATAACACGTTCATAAGTCCCAGGTAGATTTTCAGTGTCTTTTTGAAGATTGATTGTGCAATTATATTTTTTGATAAAAAACATTTCGGAGATTTCTCTTTTCTTAAGATGCCTCTCTTTATATAAAATCTTAGGTTGATGCCAATTAAAATTATGATTGTAAGTGAGACGGTGCTTACTGACAACAGAATGATTGTCAACATTCTTATTAATATCACGAGAATGTTCCTTAATGCGTGTCTCTAAGTGCCTCTTAGTCTGTCCAATATATGTGGCATTACAATTTGCACAATCAATCTTATAAACCAACTCAGTCTGTTTAAGATCTTGAAGCTTATCTTTTCCTTTTTTAATAACACAATCTAATTTCTTCGGAATAGTGAGAAGTACTCTAAATTTAGCGTCACGCATTGTACGGCCAACATCACCGCTAAGACCTTTGACATACGGTATAGTAATAAATTTTAAAGGATCTTGGGTTGCATTGTCACAGTTAGAGTCATTACTATTATTATTTCTATTCTGTAATTCGTGAAGTCGGGCATTAATGTACTTATTAACAACTTTCGTTGGATAACAATT
Source organism: Leptothorax acervorum (assembly GCA_035220615.1). Classification (NCBI taxonomy): domain Eukaryota; kingdom Metazoa; phylum Arthropoda; class Insecta; order Hymenoptera; family Formicidae; genus Leptothorax; species Leptothorax acervorum. The sequence continues at coordinate 73,969 of JASTWQ010000745.1, forward strand.
GTTAGAAAGGATCTTTTTTATTTCTATAATATTAGAATTGTGAAAACGAGCGTCAGACAAAAGAATAGCTCGATCAACAAGATTACGTATAATGTTAATTTTATATTTAAGAGGGTGGTTCGAATAATAATTTATATATCTTCCTGAGAAAGTAGGTTTCCGATACCAATTTGTGAGTAAAACGTTACCCTCTCGAATCACTGTAGTGTCAAGAAAACTTAAAGAACCATTATTCTCCAGTTCGTAAGTAAATTTTAATCTAGAGTGGTAACAATTAAAAACATCCAACAACTCATCAATCCCCGACCTAGGAACTATCACGAAAATATCATCTACATATCTTTTAAAAAAGGAAATATGAAACGTCAGACGTCCTACCCCCACACTTACACCAACTACGTTTTAATATTGAACTGCATAGCAATAGAGTAAAACATGAATTCAATCTTTTTAAAAAACGCATACAACGGAAGTTTCTCAAATTTGAAATTAATGATTCTAATTGTAATCTTTGTTTTTTACGTTCTAAAATTACTAAAATTGAGAACAGACTCTTTGAGATCTTACCGGACTTTTTGGTTAATAACTTTTTTGTTTTAATACTAACTACTTTCGTACTCATGACCACACAACAAAGTTTAAATTAATTAATAAGTTTAATTCTGTGATGGCTGCGCAGAATCCTTTCTATAATTCTGTGCTCACTTTTGACTATAAAAAATGGATTGTTAATAATAGTAATAAACAAATTCCTGATAGAGTTTTAAAGTTCCTTAGTCTCGGTGACAGGTTCGCTCTTCCTATCGACATGCATGACAAAAAAGACCGTGTAAATTCTGTTGTTGACGTTATTAAAAACTTTGAATTTAATATTTTTCAAATGTCTGAAAATATTGTTGAGGAAGCGCGTAGCCGTAACTCTAATTCTTTATTTAAGTTTCTGCGAAAAGATAAACACACCAACTGTATTGACAGGATTATTTTGCAGGAATTTAAATTTTGCAAAAGATTTCTTCGGAATAATACTGATGTTTTTGTTACCAAGGCTGATAAGGGCCAGGTTACTGTTATTATGGATAGAATTACATATGTGAATAAGATGACTGACTTACTTAATGATAGTTCTACGTATAAGAAACTTAAAAAGGACCCTATAGGAAAAATAACATCCAAAATTAAAGATCTGGCCAAGTCTTGGTTTAACATAAATATTATTAGTGAGCACGTTTTTAACCAACTTAATTGTACTAATGGGAACCTCCCACGTTGTTACGGACTTCCGAAGATTCATAAAGATGGCTCACCACTACGGATTATTGTTTCTACTTTGGGGAGTCCTTTATATTATACAATATGGCCAATCTTTTACATAAAATCTTGGAAAAATCTGTTCCTAAACCTGAGTCTTATATTAAAGATGGTTGGTCTTTCGTAGAACTGGTTAAGGACGTAAGAATTGGGGAAAATGATGTTTTGATATCTTTGGATGTCACCTCTCTTTTCACAAATATTCCTAAAGATCTTGTACTTAGAGCTATTGAAAAGAAGTGGAATTACATCTCCACAAAAACTGGTCTCAGCCTTCCTCAATTCTTGCTTGCAGTTGATTTAATTCTTAGTTCTACTAGTTTTACGTTTAATGGTCAGGTATATGAACAAATCTTCGGCAGTCCGATGGGTTCTCCTCTTTCTCCTATTTTAGCTGACATCGTTATGGATGATTTGGAGACACATTGTTTGCGGTTACTCAGTTTTCATATTTCCTTTTTTAAAAGATATGTAGATGATATTTTCGTGATAGTTCCTAGGTCGGGGATTGATGAGTTGTTGGATGTTTTTAATTGTTACCACTCTAGATTAAAATTTACTTACGAACTGGAGAATAATGGTTCTTTAAGTTTTCTTGACACTACAGTGATTCGAGAGGGTAACGTTTTACTCACAAATTGGTATCGGAAACCTACTTTCTCAGGAAGATATATAAATTATTATTCGAACCACCCTCTTAAATATAAAATTAACATTATACGTAATCTTGTTGATCGAGCTATTCTTTTGTCTGACGCTCGTTTTCACAATTCTAATATTATAGAAATAAAAAAGATCCTTTCTAACAATTGTTATCCAACGAAAGTTGTTAATAAGTACATTAATGCCCGACTTCACGAATTACAGAATAGAAATAATAATAGTAATGACTCTAACTGTGACAATGCAACCCAAGATCCTTTAAAATTTATTACTATACCGTATGTCAAAGGTCTTAGCGGTGATGTTGGCCGTACAATGCGTGACGCTAAATTTAGAGTACTTCTCACTATTCCGAAGAAATTAGATTGTGTTATTAAAAAAGGAAAAGATAAGCTTCAAGATCTTAAACAGACTGAGTTGGTTTATAAGATTGATTGTGCAAATTGTAATGCCACATATATTGGACAGACTAAGAGGCACTTAGAGACACGCATTAAGGAACATTCTCGTGATATTAATAAGAATGTTGACAATCATTCTGTTGTCAGTAAGCACCGTCTCACTTACAATCATAATTTTAATTGGCATCAACCTAAGATTTTATATAAAGAGAGGCATCTTAAGAAAAGAGAAATCTCCGAAATGTTTTTTATCAAAAAATATGATTGCACAATCAATCTTCAAAAAGACACTGAAAATCTACCTGGGACTTATGAACGTGTTATTAGCGCCACTTAGTTTGCACTTTTTCCTTTTCGTTCTGTTCGTTTTTATTTGGGAACACTTATTGTCTTTGGGCTTTTATTCTCAGTGTGACTTTGACTGTTATACCGTTGGGATGTGTTCTCTGATATGGCTTGCGACGTTTTTCTTTTCACGTTACACCTCTTTTATATTTTTTCTTGACGCTCTTAATTTGTAAGTTCTTTTTAATTGTATTTATTTTATTTGTATTTTTAACTTTGACTTATGATTAACTTTTTTATGACTTATCTTTTTGACTCTCTCACTTTCGATATGTCGACTTTTAATTTTTAGCTTTACGTTCGTATGACGTAGTTAGGGCACAATGTCAGCGACGTTTTGGATTGTTTGCGGATGCGTTAATTTTGTAATTCTCACTGGAAAAGGACCGAATTGCGGTCGAAACGTCGTGAATTAAAAATATTGGATTTTTGGCCAGTCAGGTCGACTAACAACGACTTTCATTTTAAATTTATTTACTGGCGGAGGAAGACTTTGTTTTTGTTTTTATTTACTATTTAGTTTCTTTATACTATTTGAATTCAGAATATTAGAAAATGTATTTCATGCATATATCACCTTTTTACAGCGGCGCATTGCTTGAAAATAAGCATGACTAGCAACGACACCATTCATTCCAATGTGTTAGTGGTGGCCTTAGGACGATTTCGTTTGCATCAGTGGCGTGAGCTGGGAACCGTGAATCGGGAGGTTGCAAGCTACAAGATCCATCCCGACTACGTGCACGAAAACACCGGCGACTCCGATCTGGCGATTTTGACTCTCAGGGCGCCCGTCGAGTTCGGCCTTTTTATTAAACCTATTTGCCTGTGGTCTGGTTCAACTAATCTTCAAAACATTGTCAATGAGATAGGATGGGTTGTGGGATGGGGCGCCGATGAACATGGTCGTCCCAACACCGAGTTACCACAAATGGCGAGGGCGCCGATAGTGAGCCAGGTAAGAATCTTCACTGATAGTGAGCCAGGCTTTTGTTGTCCGCAACTTTCGTTGTTTGGTTGACATACGAGTTGAATTCTAATGGCAGCCAAGGCTCTCTAAAAATAAAATATCCAAGACATAAGAATACTAAGATGACGATAAATCTCGAATAGTTATATTGCGACAGGGAAATGCTTAAAGATTTTTGCCGACAACGCGCAATATATCACCAAATACCTATTTCAAATAATGAAAACCTGTTGTTGCGTGAATTATAATTATCCATAAAAAGTGTAATTGACAGCCCGATTTTAAAAAGTAATGTAATTAATAATTATATTTGTAATAAATGTTTATAATACGTGATCCGTTAATTATATATCAGACCTCGGCAAGAAATGCACTTCTCGGCCGATTTTCAACTGGCTCCGCCTAGCGCTGTTCCCCTTACCTCGCCGTCCCGCGCGCAGCCAACGAGTCGCTCGAGGCTCAGGACCGTAAACATGTTTACAATAACTTTCCACGTTACCCGTGAGGTACTATTGTTGATACGTTTTTCTTTTTTTAAGTGGTATTCCCTGTAGACCTAATCCACTGATGACTGATACGACCCTTTATCTAATTGAAGCATAATTAAGGAAATTAACAAGAATGAAGAAAATTTAGGTTGACTTTCGGGATTTTTTACATGCGAGAGCGGGAACGTCGATTTGCATATTAGATGTAGCAAGCCGCATTAATACGGTAAAGATTTGTCGCTTAAAGAAAAACGTTTTTCACTTTTTATATTCTTTATTTTTAAAAATAAAGTCTTACATAAATATGTGGATCCAAACATGGAATAAATACGAAGTCCGAAATCATAAAGTTTTAGGTATGATAATTTTTTCAAAAGTTTGAAAAAATTAGCACCAGTTTCTTTAACCGTTTTGAGAGAAATGTCACTGTGTAAATCATATAATTCATCCTGCAAGTCAAGATGCTGTTCTTCGATTGGCGCTGTAAGGGGATTCTCAAAAAGAATTAATTCGGTTCTAAGTTTTTCAAAACAATTAAAACGCGTATTGAATTCTTCTATAAGACAATCTACGAAATTAATATATTCCTTGAAATTACAGTTACAGCCGTGTTCTTCGATAAGAATCTGGCAAGAAGGAAAAAAGTGAAAATTATTATTATTTAAGTAAGATTTGAATAACTGTGATTTCCTTTGGAAAGAATCGACATGACTAACTAATTGGGAAATATTTTGATTTGGTTTTTGCAACTTTAAATTGAAAAGCCTAAGTTGATTAGTCATGTCAGTAATGAAGACAAGTTTACAGAGAAATGTGATATCGTGCAAAATGACTATATATTCCTAAAATTTTGGATTGTTTATTTCTTGCAAGAAAAGGAGGATTTCTTTTCTTATGGCAAAAAATATTTCCAAACAATTAGCAGCACTAAGTCAACGTACTGAACAATAAAGTGGGACATCTGTGTGAATAGTATTATGTTACTCGAGAAATAATTTAAATTTTTGATGACTGAGGAACTTCTGTCCACCTTTAATTATATTAATTATTTTTGTCACAGTCTCCATAGCTGTTGACAGTTTTACAACTTTGCCGCTTAGTGCTTCTTGATGGATTATGCAATGTACAAGGGGGATATTAATGTTTCGCTGCTTTAATTGTCGAATTAAAAAGCGATTCTTTAACTGCTACAAAAATATCAAGACCCATCGTCATGGTATGTAAAGGGACAAAATTTAAAAGCTCCTCAACACACGAGAAATCGTCTTGTACGATTCGAGTAAAAATACTCAGTTGACTCGTGTGTCGAATATCGGTGCTCTCGTCAAGACATAACGAAAAATATGTACATGACTTCAGAAGGTTCTTTAATTTTATAAAAAGTGAAAAATGTTCTTTAAGCGACGATTCTTTACCGCGTCTTATGCGGCTACATCTAATATGCAAATCGACGTTTCCGCTAGCTATAAAAAGTCCCGAAAGTTGACCTAAATTTTCTTCATTTCTTGTTAATTTCTTTAATTATGCTTTAATTGGTTAAAGGGTATACGTCATCAGTGGATTAGGCTTACAGGGGATACACTTAAAAATAAAACGCGTCAACAATAGTACCTCACGGGTGACGTTGAAAGCTATTGTAAACATATTTTTACGGTCCTGAGCCTCGAGCGACTCGTAGGCTGCGCGCGGGACGG